>JAXGGA010002521.1:0-120140 GCA_038373865.1 Uloborus plumipes
TAGTTTCCAGGATTCGGGAATATTATGTTACAAAACATCTGGGAGAATATGGTGCGGAATTCCACCTGCGTTACGACATAGTGTTCTACCGATAGTTGTGTCTCTTAAAACTTCAAGGTAACTGAGTATCACCAGTGTTAAGTTTAACTAACATGATATTGCAAGTTAAAGGAGTACACGTTTACTTTCAGATCTTCTGTATACCATGGTGTTTCTTAAGTATTGGGTAAAACTTTAAAAGACAACAGATAGCAACTAAACAAGAAAAAATAGGCACATATGATCGCAAACGCAATGCTAGCGCACTGCATGCTCACAAAACCGGAAACAGACAGGTGGTAAACAGGTCACAGATTTACTGTTACAAAAGACGATTTTACACAATATTTTAGCTCTTTAGAAAGGATTTATAAGAGACTGTTTAAAACTGTGACTCGTAGCTCAAAGCAATACTTCCCAAACGACCACTCAGCGATCGGCAAAAGCTAAACAGAATGGCTCGCTGTAGTAACGGTCGGTACGTTGTCACTGTAACGCAGGTAATAGAGCTGCTGGCCGCAAATGCCAGCAACTAGTTTGAACCTCTCTTAAAAGTTAAAATATTGTGTAAAATTTTTTGGTGTAATAATTTCGTCTCATGTTTTACACACCCGTCAGTTTCCGGCTTTGTGTGCATGTAGCGCGTTAGCATTGCCTTTGTGATCATATGTGTCAATATATTCTTGCTCGTTCAGATGTTTTATATCACCCCTTAACCCTCTGACTAGTAATTCCGCAATTTTCACGGGAATGAAGAAGTAACGAAATTAGCTCATCCCCCGATTTTCACGTGCATGACGTCATTAAAAAACTTGTTTCCCTATTTCATCATTAAAATGTCAGTAATGAATTTTTTGAAGATTTACACTGACCGTTCGTTCATTTTACAATCCCGATATCTCTTAATTTGATAAGGAAAAGGTTTCACTGAAAGTGTGTTGCTTGTTGCTCGAAAAAATTGGAAAAAATTACTAATGTTGCTCGAATTTGGTGTAAAAAATATGAAGTAGAACATTTCCTTGACCCCTGTGATAAGATTCATCAGATCAAGGGTAATTTTTAACGTAATTTGTGTAAATTTAGTACATAAATTTCACATTGGTTTTTCATACATAAAAAACACGCACATTTTTAAGCGACATCGTTGAGAAAATTGAGCAGTCAGAAGCTTAAAGTTTTGTCCAAAAGCTTAAAAACCCCAGGATAGCGCAGTGTATGAAAACGGTACTCTATAGCCTTCGTAAAATAAGAAAGGAGTATTCTGTAAAATGAGGCAAGTGAAAAGTTGGCATTACATAAAATGACCGAGTTAGGCATTGTATGTATGCCAGTAGAAAGCCAGATCTCCTACATTGCTGGTTGCATATATACGTTTATATTACGTTATATATGTCTCACAAACAAATATACTCCAATCATAATATAAAGTTTGTAACACAAGAGAAATGTTGAATCTTTCTATTTTCTCCATCTAAAAACATTTGGAGAGAGAAAAGTTTTTATAATAAAATCAAGAAAATCTGTTTTCATAAAATACTAGCACTATGCCTTTCCATTCTTCCGCTATATGCGTCATAAGGCCTATGCGGGTAACAATAACCTTATTTTAAAGTATAAACGCCCTCATACTTTCATATTTCATATATCTTATGACCGAGGAATTCGTTCTCAGTTTTATGACAAAGAATTGTCCTTTGAGAAATGTTCGTTCTTTTTAGCGTTTAAGATAAGTGTTACTCTAACAAGGATTTGGTTTTCTTTCTCTAATTTAGTGTCGTCCTTTTCCTTTGTCTTGTTATAAGTGTTTTTCATGTGTTTCTAAATTTTCTACAATTGTCCTTTTGACTGTTTTTCAAAATTTAAAACTTTGTTTATGTTTTATTTTCGGCAAACCATTCAAAATTAAAGAAGTTATATGTCCTTTATTTCTCAAAAATTTTATCATTTTTGGCAATTTTTCCCTTTTTAACAAACGTTTAGCGCAGTATAGCCTGCTAAGGCTGTTGCGCCAATAAATCAAATCAAACCAACCAACAAACTAAGGTTTTAATGAAGCAAAAGCACTCACAGCTCGATCATAGCATCCTAAGACTGCAGTTTCGTCCTTATTGTGGACTCTTTAGTAAGGAATAGCCAATGATCGAGCTGGAGGCAAAAATCCTCTTATTGTAGCTAAGATAAATGCACTTTATCTACCAGTTTGTTAGCAATCTTAGCTACAATAAGAGGAGTTTTGCCTCCAGCTCGATCATTGGCTATTCCTAACTGAGGAGTCCACAATAAGGACGAAACTGCAGTCTTAGGATGCTATGATCGAGCTGTGGGTGCTTTTGCTTCAGTTCTGCCTTAGCACTGGCTTATGGGCGGTAACTCATTGCATAAGGTTTTAATGCTTGCTTTTACTTTTTAGTTGGGATAATAAGTAATCGCAGCAGCTTTCAAAACAGTGTAATAGTCACTATAAACCACCAGCTCAGTTATACCTTCCAGAGAAGGCAGTTTTATCCTCACTATGCATCATCAGTCGGGAATAGGTAGTAGCCGAGCTGAGGGTAGAAAACATCTCAAAGAGGCTAAGACAGCCAAACAAACTGGTGTACTTTTTGAAACAGCGCGAGTTTTTATAGTAAAATATATTTTTAAAGAAAGTGATTTTAATTAAACAAAAAGCTAGATAAAATATTTTTAGGCATTTCAAAGGCCGGATGTTTCTATTCAGAGTACAGTTTGTATTTATTTTAGGTTTTCTATTTATTTTTAATGGGTGCAAAATTTGGACGAGTGTATAAGAAAATTAATCTCTTTTAACAAAAATTTGTAAATATCTCGTTTTCCAATTTGCCTTAAAAATCTGCATGTTGTGAAGAAACAGGAAATACTAAAGGTGAATGCATAACTTATCAAAAGAAAAGTGTACTTTGGAGTAAAATATTAAATTAGGTTAGTTTAAAGAAGTCACAGTTGAAAAATCTCTATTTTGCCGACGTGTTTCCAACTACGTTAACATTAAAGTTTCGACTTAGCGTTAATGCTATAATGCTATATTTTCCTGAATTTTTACTTTTCTGAAGAATAATACAAACACTGCAAATTTCACTCTTTAACTCCTTTCCTGCTTTGTTAACACTTGTAAGTACAGCAGCTATCATCAGTTTGATACAAACGTTTCGTTGTGGGGATTTCATGACATAGTTAAAAAAATTAATTAAAGTTTAACTATTTTTTTAAATTATCCCAGCCGGGTTCGTTTTTTCTTTTTTTTTTGTGATTTTGATGATGTTTCTAGTTCGCAGTTTTTATGCTTAACAACACTGGTAACACTGCAGAGTAAAGCATTTGTACCCAGCAAGTACTTTAATCAGAAAATAGTAATAGTACTTACCTGGACACCCCACAAATAATGTAATTATGAAAAATGTGTAGCAATCACAAAAGTATATTGAAACATTTTTTAAGCAAAAATTAATTGCCACCGTGTACTTGTTATCGAGATATAAGAGTTTAAAGTCTGCTAAGTGAAAGAAAAGTTTTGAATTTGGAGAAGAATTATAAGTACCACGGCAATTTCCCCGTCTACATGTAGCAGGACGTCTGTTACAAATTATAAATATAAAAATGCAGTGGCGGACAAAAAAACTGCATCACGTAGAAAAAGACATTGTGTAAAGTTAACACATGATTTTGTATTTCATCATCCGAAAGATATAAATATCTCGCTAAAGGTGAGGAAACGAGCTTTCGGTTTGATTTTGGTTGAGGTGAAAGCATGTCCGCTATGTGCCATTATGCGCAATTGAAGATGAGAAAAGAAGCGTTTGCAGTTGCTTCAGCTAAAGAGGTATATTCTAAAAAAAAGTTTTAATCAATGTACTGTTTCGAG
Source organism: Uloborus plumipes (assembly GCA_038373865.1). Lineage (NCBI taxonomy): Eukaryota > Metazoa > Arthropoda > Arachnida > Araneae > Uloboridae > Uloborus > Uloborus plumipes. The sequence goes on from JAXGGA010002521.1 coordinate 3,920, forward strand.
AGTCCTAAATTTAAAAAGTGAAACTGGCGATGTTCAAAGAAGAGCTGTATCAGGAATAAAAAGGGCAACCACAGAGTCTCAGGGTCAATATTTGAAACAGATATATCTCAGTTATTGTCATGCAAGTGCTCCTGGCTTAAAAAATCAATTTGAGAGTACCCCTGGTGTTAGTTTAAGGGCACGAACTGTACAAAGACGGCTTGTAAAATGTGGGGGCGAAGAAAAAGCCATTACTTACAAAAAAAATGAAGCAGAAGGTACTTTCATGGGTAAAATAACACGTTTCATGGACAATGAATCAATGGAACTTAGTAATTTTCTCGGGTGAATCAAAATTCAACCTATATGGATCTGATGGTAAGCGAAATGTTCGGAGAAAAAAAAACGAAGAATTTCATCCAGATTGCATATCGCCTGGTGTGAAATTCCCAGCGAGCCAAATGGTTTAGTTAAACATATCAAACAAAGGGGTTGAACTCCTCAAATTTATTAGAGGCACTGTTAATGCCCCAATTTACACTGGCACGTTCAACGAGTGCTTAAAACCAGTTATTCGGGATTAATTTAAGAGAGCAAGAAATTGCATTATTCAACATGACTTTGCACCCTGTCATACAGCAAAATCAGTAGGTAGGATTTAATTTTTTCCCGTGCGATTTTATGCCTCATTTACATGTTTTCATAAAAACAACAAAACCAATATTTAAACAAAATATTTCCCTCATTTAGGTGCAGATCTATCTAAAAACATGCGGTATTAAAGCTTTGAGCTGGCCTGGGAACAGTCTCGACCTTAATCCTATTGACAGTTGTTGTCACATAACGGGTACAAAAATTGCTGAAAAGAGGCCATCTACTAATTTTACAATCCAGAAAAGTATTATTAGGGTTTTGCAGCATGAGTTTGGCCAGGATTACATTCAATGTTTGATATCATCTTTGCCAGACTTCTATATGTCTGTAGTCGGGGTTGTAGAGGATCAACAAAGTATTGAAGTGATCTTTTGCATATAATCCAATCTTACAACCTGTAATATGCCAGCAATTATGCAAACTTTACATTATACAATGTATTTTGTGTTTCTGTTACTGTGTTCCCCGTTTTGGTTTCATACAGCATTTTTCGCCTTTTTTTTATTTTTTAGAAGAATAAAGTGTTATTTACTTATTCATTCTTATTATAATTATTTCACATAAAGTCCAATAATTCATTATATTGTAATAGCTTCATATTTATACCAAACATATAAATAAAACACACTTTTTTTAGTTTTCCACTTTTTTACGGGTGATGCAGTTTTTTTGTCCGCCACTGTAGTTTCATAAGGCAATGTTGTAAATACCTATTTAATATTCACAGTAAAACAAGCAAATAAGCTAGCGGCTTACTCAAACTTTTAGAACTGAAAAACGAAAAAACAAATATTTTAGTGGGACCACTACCAATAACTTAAAATGACATTACAGCATCAAAGTAAATGTGCTTTAGTACAGATCAATAAAAATTAATTGCCACCATATACTTGTTATCGAGATGTAAGAGCTTAAAGTCTGCGGAAAGTTTAGGAAAATTTTTGAATTTGGAGAGGAATTAAAAGTACCACGGCAATTTCACCGTCTACATGTAGCAGAACGTCCGTCTGTAAAACGTGTGAAAGTTGCTCTTTATTTCTCACTGAAACTCTAAATTTGATCTCATTTTTCGATGACAGTAGTATATAAAGCTTCGTAATAATAATTTAGACATCAAGAATCATGCTTTTTAGATTTCTACATGCTTTTCTTATTTTATAGTTGCTATTTGTTTATTTTATTATTACGCTATCGTAATCATTTTTAAGATTAGAGTAGACAATAGTGTTAAAACTTGATAGAAATGCCTAAACTGCTTCAATTTGTCGTTGATGACCATTTTCAATGAATAAAACTGATCATGGTAATTAAAATTAATTATTCTTGTCTCATTTTATTCTGGACAAAATTATTTCAAAAATTGGCTTTTTATTTCTAAATCAGTAAAACTGAATTTACTAACAGAATATTTAATTTATTCCATTTATAATTTTAGCTAACTCTTTTTGAACTTAACATTTATGCAAATTATCTATTTTTGTTTATTCATTGTTTTTCTTTCCTTCGAGACGACATGAATTATATTTCGGGTAGATGCATGCTTAAAACCCGTACTTTTCAGTGCTTGCAGAATGCTTTAGTCGAATAATAAAACAACTCATAATATTATTATGAACTAATAAGCTAAATGATGGCTTAGCCAAATTATCCATTAGCATGAGCTATTAATTTAAATAACTATTCATTTTGAAGTGAAAAATCCTTTTTTACTGAAAGTTTATTCCCACTATCGGAGTACGAAGATTGGAAAAACGACCAAACTTCCAACAAACTGCTCATCACTGTTCTTTTAAATCTTCCGAACGAGCATTAAACGCTCCGACTTTCCTCAAAAAGATAAAAGCGTGAAGTTTCATTGCTTCAAAGAGAAAATTCCTATCCATTTATGCCCTCCGATGATGTTATGCTTTATAAAAGCGTGTTAGAAACTGCTTTGATATGAATCTGAACAGTTTTTGTGTTAACGTTTCGACTTTTAATATATATCCTAGCTATTTCAATGTTTGAAGCAATTTTTCTTCTGGACTTTTCATGATATTACACTATTCCGTGTAATTTTACTATGCGGATATTTCACATTTGCTTCAGCACATTTGTTCATTACAAAACCTAAACAAGTAAAGATTTAAAAATGTATTCAATAAATATGAAACGTCTATCATTTTAATGATGAATTAAATCCTAGATAATGGCACAGGTATCATTTCATGTTTAGGAACTCTCATGGGAGTTTTTTTTAGAATTTCAGAAAAAAATTTTGAGTCAAAATTTGTTTCTTTTATAAACCATGACGGGAAAGTTTACTTCTTTTCTTTTATTATAGTCCGGCTCTAAAATATTCATCATTTGGCACAACTTATTTTTCCGAGGTAAAGCGTTCAACACAGCTAGTCTTACAACTATTTTAAATGCATAAGTTCGTACTTATGGATATATGGATGCTTGTTACTCTTTCATGCAAAAACTACTGAATGGATTTTAATGAAACTTTACAATAATGTAGCTTATTCATCAGAATAACATATAGGGTATAATTTAGAGGATAATAACAATAAGTATCATGTACGTAGGAAAACATTTCGCCATCGGCGAACTATTCTGGCGTCCGCTGCGAAAACCGCTCGAATTAAACGTGTATAATGTATAGCACCGAAAAAAATTGTTTAATATAGTTCATAGGAGTATATTGCAGTTACCATCAATTATCATACACATCCGTACATCTGTCCTCTTAAACTATAGCATTTATGATACCTATTAGTGGGAACATCATCAAAAATGCTTAATTTCAATTTACATAATTACACAATATAGAACAAGGGGCTCTCGAAGTAGCTATGTCTGTCTGTTACGCCTTCACGACTAAGTAGCAGAACCTATTTTACTAAATTTTGGTATAAAAATCGACAGGACCTTGGAGAAGAAAATAAACTATTCGAAAAATAACTAATGGCTGCGCAAGCATTAGCTAGTTGGATATATATTTACATTAAATATCGAGGGGTTACAAGTAAAACACATGAAATCAAAATTATTAATTTTCAGGTTTTTAGTTTATCTTACACACAAAAACGAGCTGTTTTACTGGTGAAACCCACTGAGTCATATCTTTATTATGCGATGCTATACTAGTGAAACACACTAAGTCGTATAATTAATGATAATTATTAATGCCCTACCATTAACATGCTGGGGACAATAATATAAAATAAGCATGCCAGAGTCAAAAATGGTTCGTAATAACCAAAAAATACCATTACTCTAATTTAATTTGATTTAATTATGTCAATTCCAAAGAAGTTAAAATAAAAAATTTTTGATAAGCGTTTTCTCAAAATCATGTTTTTTGACTTAGTGTGTTTCACTTGTAACCCCACGGTATATTTGTTGTGTTAAAATGTACTTTTATAGTAATAGGGTGAGTCATAAGTTTTTCAAGTTTCATCCATGAGAATTTTCCCAACGTGTTGTTAACGTCTACGTATTCGTGTCAAGTGCGGAAGATAGATATTTAGGCTTACACATCACACTCTCATTTAGTTCTAATTTCACCGCTGTATACACGTGCCTCGCTCAGTTCTCTCACAACTTGCAACTGAGCTTTTTGCACTGATGAAGAGGCTCCATTGTAGCCTTGAAATAGCTATGTGATGTACTTTCTACCTAATTTGTGCTTTATTTACGTTGGTTTTTACCTTCAATAATACCTATTAGGGATGTACCAATAAGCAAATTGGCCGATTACCGATTAATCGGCTGAGCCGATTAATGATAAGGATGATTGTTTTTCTACTACCAATTTTACCATCACTGTTTTTCCTCTCTTATACAATTCAAAGTTTAGAAATAGCAAGTTATATTTTTCTGAAAGATTTTTTTTCCATTTTCCTAATTTTCACAAAATAATTTCAATATTTATGTAATTTCTTAGAACAAATTTTCATATTACTTTCAATAATATTATTAACACATTGTTTGTTATGTATCATAAAATGTAACATAAAATAATACATGACATAAAAATTCAAAATAAAGGGGAGGGGGAGTCTGAGGTGAGCACTTTAATTTAGGAGTCTTTTAATTCATATTTTTTAATAATTAGTAGCAATTTAATTCACTACTTTTATTCTCTGAAAATTAGTGGTTATCTAAAAACACTGCTAAGGAGAAAACTATCGCCACATGAAAAATGTTGCAACATTGTCTAGGCAACATTGTGTAGGAGAATTAGTTTAAAAAATTTTTGTATCAGCTGTGAGGATAATTATTACTGTTAATAAAAGTATTCATCATAGTTGGTATACTTTAAAGAATAGTATTTGAAGAATATTTTTTGGCCGATTAATCGGCCCGATTTTGCCGACCATTAATAATCGGCAAAGTGGCCGATTATGGCCGATTAATCGGTGCATCCCTAAAACCTATTATAAGTTAGTAAATCATAATTACAAAACTTAAGACCCTACAAAACTTCACCCTAGTATATAGGAAGCATGTTCACATTTTACTTACATGTTAGTTTAGAGAATACTTTCAAAAAATACTTTACTCATTAAATAAAATATTTTCATAAAGAGAACATAATTTTGATGAAGAAAACGTTTCACGGTAATTTTATGACTCTTTTGGAGCAATAAAGATAAAAACATCATTTAAATTACTGCCATTCCCTAAAGATAAACGTGATAAAACGATGTTTTCAACTCGGTTAGTTACATAAGAAAACTTTCGTTAGAAAGTTTTAATTTTTATCCCCTAAAGAAGTGGTTTTAAAAAGTAAAATATCTAGCTTTCTAACTAATTAATTTCTCGAATATTTTATTTCCATTTCGATTCCTTAGCTATTCAAAAATCTTTCCAAATTTTAATTGCTAAAATTTTTTTCACTAGGATTTAATGTAAGTAAAAAACGTTTGGAACAAAAAAAGATTTTGCTCCGCACATTTACTGTAATAGTTAAAATAGTTCCAACGGCAGCCACACCCCCTTTTTTTTCACTTACCTTAAAACTGTACTAAAGCCCTTAATATTTAAGGCCGTGTTACTGTGTGTGTTTCTATAATTTAACATTAATATTATTATTGCAAATGCTACTGCTACCACTATGTTTAAAATTATTGCCATGATTATCATAGCCATCATTATAATTATTAACATTATGATTATCATTGTTATAGTTATTATTTTAATATAAAAAATGTTTAAGAAATATATAAAAATAGTTTTATCAGAAAAGAAAAGTGATTTTTTTTTCTTTCCTGTGCCTGAAAGTGCAAAAATGATGAAAACAAAATTATACCAAAGCTATATGTTACCTAAAATTAAGGTTTCTCTATCAAATATTTGGATTTAGTGTTTACGTAATTGTCAATACATCCCTTCCTCAAAATTTTGCTTCTGTCTTTTCAAAATAAAGACGTATAACCCCTTTACTTGTTGCATCGAGGGTTAAAAATAATGCATAGTAATGCCATATTCAAGTTTGAAAGCGAAGTCATTCGTCCGTTTCAAAAATCCTTTTTAATTGTTCTTTGCATTCATACATGAAAGACAAACAACTTTTTATTTCTGAAGGTGCAACAGTCTCACCGATCTTCAAAATGTAACATGAAAATAATATCTAGCCCTTTGAGGTATGAGAAAGATGAGAGGTTATAATTATTTCTACAACATTTGAATTTACTTAGAATTAAGTTATTAGTCAAAGGAAGATTGATTCGTAATGTAATTTGCTCGCAGTCAGGAAAAATAATCATTATAATTGTTTTCTAATTTGTTCCTCGAACTCTCAATTTATTTTCTGTTTCATAAAAAATCGAATTTCCTTCAATGAAACAATATTCAAAAGTCCCGCAATATGTATATTTTTTTTTTTTTTCTTTTTTTTTTTTTAACTTTGAAAAAAATGCAACCTTTTTTTCGTTATGCTTGTGCCGTTTTAAATGAAGCATTTTTTTTCATCTTGATCATTGAAGAAATATTTTATGAAAAACATCTTCCATGTGGGTGCATTAATTGATGTTTTCAATCGTTTTTTTCTTTAAAAAAAACATTTGCAGATACTTTTTCATTCGCAAGAACAATTTTTCAATTTACATTTGCAGCAATCATGATGATTTTTTAAATGCTGTCGTACCTTCTTTTGAATTATTCTGGACTAGTTCTTGAAAATCCGTCTACAGATGATGCATTTTTTCTTATTAATATTTTACCTATGTGGTTGTTGATCATTAACGCCTGTTTTCTCTTTGTTTATTGTTTACTTATAAAAACAGTATGAAACATTTTAACTCAACAATATCGATATTAATGAATATCAGATTCCAAATTTACTTACATGTTTGTTATTTCATATAACTGCTTGAATTTTCAAAAAAAAGTAGACAGTGTTTGAAACCTTTGAAAATAAGTTATGGATTGGTAAATAAGTGTGCATACAAAGATTCCAAAGAATTAGATGTTTCACTTCAGTTTTAAAAAAAAAAAAAATTGATGCTTACTCAAAAATACATGTATTTTACTCATTGGAACGGCTATTTGATGATACTTTTCTTTACAAGTGGTAGTAAATTTATTAAACGTAAGGTAATTAATGTATACAAAGATTAGGGCTTTTCAGTTGAATACCATCACTTTCTTATAATTTTAAAGATTCAGTCGAAATATGTGACAGAAATATATGACAGACTATCAGACTTATATAATTATTTACTTATTTTTTCATTCAATTCAACGTTCAGTTATACTATGATACGTTTATCAGGTACAATTCTCACTAATAAATTCAACTCTAAAGAACGCATTAAATGCTCACTTTTATTTTTGTTTGCTTTCATATTTCTTTCCGTTTCACAGTGAAAAGTACATGTGGAGTTGATCTGTGGTAATAATTTAAAGTAAAAGTTTATGTTTAAAGAGCAAATATGTTTTTCGAATTAACCAAAACTTGCGTTTCAATAAACATATTATGCATGCAATTTTAACGTGATTCAATTGCCAACCAATATTTAGTAACAGGATATTTGTTTTGGGCCATTTTTTTTTTTTTTTTCATATTTACCGTATTTTATTCTAAAAGTTCTACTGCAGGAATTTTATTTTATTTGAATATATTTTGATTGTATTAGGGTGATTCTACAAACACGGGAACATTTCTAATATGTAAATTTCAAAAAAATAATTTAAAATTGAAAATCTGAAAAAATCAACAAAGTACTTTATAAGTTGTATAATTAAAATAGAATATCAACAGAGCTTAAGTGTTTGTATTTTATTCTATTTTCGCTTTTTTTTTTTTTTTTTTTGAATGCATGTGAAGGATAAGATGGACATGTGGATGATACAATGGGTATGTTAATAATACAATAGGAATGTGAATAACAAATGTGTTTTGTGAATAACACAATAGGTATATTAATGAACTTTGTAAACTGTTAAACATAATTTCTAAACATTATACTGTCATAGTTTGACTTTTGATTCATTCACGTATCTCATATTGGAGCATGTGAATGACATTAGAAAAAGGGCACGTGAATGACAAAACACAAGTAATATATTCTCAACACGTCATATCTGAATATTTTTCGGCTTAACTTCAAATAAGAACCGATAAATGTAAGATTTAGGACTATTTATAATCGAAAAAAAATTTTACATGTACATTTTACTTGCAAGGCCATGTTAATGACAAAGATGAAAAACACTTGCCTTGAAAATTGAGTTTAGCTTGCTTTTTATCAAAAAGTAATTGCAGAACAGCAAAATTAATCTTCAGCCATGAATAACAAAGTTCCATGCTTCATTTTAAGATATGTTGCTAGATTTTGAAATAAAACATTTCAGAGAAAAATATCTATACTTTTCGGACATGTGGATGGCAGATAATCGCTGAGACAAAGTTTAGATCAATTTTTAGAGACATTATTTTCACATTATTTTACTTTTTTGTGATTTACTTCTTGCACACATACACATTCAAAAATTAAAAAATCTTGAGAAAAAAAATCACTTTTTTTTTAAACCTAGATTCCATAGATTGTGAAAACTTCACCTACAGGACAAGGCTTGTGGATGACATTTAAGTGTAATATCCCTTTTTTAAATGAATAATAATTGATTATTGACGTTGTTGATAATCAGAACTAAAGAACAAAAGACGCATAAAAATATTCCCAATTTTTTTTTTTTTTTTTTGATTAAAAACAAAAAGAGCAATAAGTATGGAACACAAATTTGCCCATTTTTGTAGAATCACCCATTTACTTGTTAATTTTATATTTTTTTTATCTTTGTTATATCAGCAGTACAAGTTGTCCGTTACTTGTAGTGGGAATCACTTTTTTTATCTTATTACATACCAGTTGTTTGCTTTTTATTTACTTTCTATTTATCGCACCCATTTCCATTTCTTAACACTCTAAACATCCGAAAAGTACGTCATACACGGCTCGACATTGAAAATGCAACACCAAGAAGAAGTGGTCAGAAATTGATGAAATTTAGTAAGAAGACAGAGACAGCATGGAACAATAAGTGATATTTATTTCAAAATAAATAAGCAAAATTTAGAGCGAGGACGGCGTCGGCTCAGTAAGAAGTAGGACCACCGCGGACAGCGATGCACGAAGAAACACGTCTAGGCATGGAGTCAATAAGCCTGCGGATGGTGTCCTGAGGGATGGCACTCCATTCCCTTTCAACCATCTGCCACAGTTCGTCCTCTGAACGAGGCAGTGACAGGTTCTGCAAACGGCGTCCAATCACGTCTCACACATGTTCGATTGGTGACAAGTCAGGAGAGTATGGTGGCCAGGAAAGCATCTGTACACCTCGTAGAGCATGTTGGCTGATTCGAGCACTGTAAGGCCGGGCGTTATCCTGTTGAAAAATTGCATTTGGCAGACCCTGAAGGTAGGGGATTGCCACCGGCCGCAGTACATTATCTACATATCGTTGGGCCGTCATAGTGCCCCGAATACGAACTAGAGGTGATACGGAATTGTATGCAATAGCGCCCCAAACCATTATGCCACGTTGTCGCGCTGTGGGGCGTTCCACAGTTACTGCCGGATTCGATCTTTCTTCACGTCGAAGGCCACACACGTATGCGATGACTATCGCTGGACAAACAGAAGCGGGATTCATCTGAGAACACTACGGTTTGCCATTCTGCCATCCACGTCGCTCTGGTCCGGCACCATTCCAAATGTTGGAGTCTGTGCTGTGAGGTCAATGGCAGTCTTCTTAGCGGGTGCCGTGATTGCAGGCTACGTGCAACCAGTCAACGGGAAATGGTTCTGGTCGACACAGGAACATCCAGGGTACCTTGCACGTGCTGCAGAATCGACGTACAAGTTACTTGCGGGTCCGCCACAGCTTGTCGGTGAATCCGTCGATCCAAGCGGTCTGACGTCACTCTGGCTGCACCTGCACCCCTCAATGTGGCTACATTTCCTCTTTCCAACCATCTCCGACACAGCCGATGCACAGTGCTTGCATCCATGTGGGTATCAGCTGCAATTTGACGTATGGACCAACCTCCCCTTCTCAATCCGATCACCATACCCCTTGTAAAGTCGTCTATATGCTGGAAGTGTCTTCGTTGAGGACGGCGTGGCATTTCCTCCTATCACACGTATCCTTCGAGACAAAAACCAAATTTCTCCGATAATTAGTCTGGCAGAAAAACCAACATGAACATAGCCCACTTTTCAACTTCATTCTCTTATATCTTACTTCACGTGCGTCGGAGAGCTGCGCATTTCATATCATTTGCATAACTCAGTGACGTGCGTCTACGGTAAAATTTGCATGAATTTCTGACCACTCTTTCTTGGTGTTGCATTTTCAATGTCGAGCAGTGTAAAAATGCAATACAAAAAAAAAGACAATATTGAGCTAAAAAATATATTTATGGCTCATATTTTATGTTAATTCTTCTAAATTTTTCAAGAGATAAATTCTTATCAAAAAATTGAATTCAGTTATAGGTTATCTTAAGCGTTGTTTTCACTAAATACTTTTCAAGCTTCAAATAGTGTTACATAATCGAAGGGCTTGGAGGATGAAGGGGCTATGTTACATTTAAAAACATACTCTGGACAATGGTAAGCAATGTATACAGGTAAGCAAATGAAACTTGGTACACCAAAAAGCAACTGTCATTAAACCGATTTCATACGCACACTAACGATAAGACCAGAAAACAAAAAAGCTGAAGCAACTGCAATAATTAAACTTTGAACTTATATTACTCACAATTTCTGTTTTGTCACATAACTCCTTCAGCTTTCAAGTCCCTCAATTCTAAACACGCCTTAAAATGCTACAAAAGGAATAAAGACAATCAAGAAATTCTGAAACACAGTTTTGGAATTTAAAAGAGCGTTTTGCATAGAACTAGAAAAAGAGATAAAAAGAGTGCAAGATATTTTTTTTTTCCTCATTTTACTTGTCACCTGTAGCTGAGCGCCTTACAGAAAACAATAACAAACTCATTGTCAAAGCTTCTTTGTTCGCACATCCTATTGTTTTTTTCACTCCTGCATATAAAAGAACACTTCAGTTGAAACTGAATATAATTCTGATAAAATTGCGTTTTACTTTTTAAAACATGGTTCAAAGGAAAATCATGATGTTGGGAAGAGGTGGGTAGTAAGGTTTCTTTTAGAAAATTACCTTAATCTGTGTTTCAACATTTTGACTTTTCCAGACAAGGCGACAAATTTCAAAGAAAACGCGCTTTGTTTCTTCAATGTATTGTACAAGTTTTTTAAGTAAAAAAAACATCTTCCGGTTGTTATGCGTTTAAACCAACTGCCTATGAGGGTGCATTAAATTTTTAAAAAATCTTCTTTTTTTGGAAGTTCAAAATTTGAAAAGGATAAAAATTGCCTCTGTAGACGCTCATGTACCTCCAAAAATAGTTTTCAAATTAAAAAGCATTTAAGTATGTCGCTCATAGAAGCCAAAAATTTTTGATTTCCTTGAAATATTTTTTACATATCAAAAAAAAAGACTAACTTTTGAAAAATTTCAAGTTGCAAGATAAAAACAATGAAGTATAATGTTAACAATTAATTATTTTCTTTCGTGCAATATATAAACCTTCCGCATCATTTCACCCATCTAAATATTTTGAGCTTTTGTGGTGCACGCTATTATTATCGATAACAAGTATAAATTTAACGTGTCTACATTTAAATTTTCAGTAAATCATATATTCTGTTACGTAAATTGCACTCCCATCTCTTCACAGCATAGTATGAAGAGTTGTAGAAAAGAAATGGATGGAAATATCTACCAAATCTTATTTTAGAGAAACGCATAGTACCTCAAGCAAATATTTTTTCTTAAAGATTTTCAACTGAAAACCAAGTTCACAAATTAAAAACAATGAAGTGTGCTTCCAAATCCACTTCTTAGAGTAAAATTAGAAATGCATTTATATTACTCATCTATAATATTTAACAGAATATATGTAATAAATTCTTCCGTAAAAGCATCATATAATTAACTGAACGAAATACATATAATTGCATATGTAATATATATACAACTTTCACTAGTAGGCGACTTTATACTTTAATGAGCTAAAATATAGGAATGGTAATGTTCGAAATGTAATTAGAATTATATTATAAAGAACCATTTAATAAGATTAATGTTGCAAGCGGTCAATGAACTTTAATTCTCGTGGCTTTTATTTACAGCTTGATAGCATTATACAGAATTTAAACTACTTTTATGTACAATTTTACCAGGGCATTATTTTTAATGTTTTGTTCGCTCACTACACTTTATTATCACTAAACCGATTTGGAAAACTATTGAGGGCTTGATGTATATTTTATAATCAATTGTATGGCCCTATTAAAATGTCTTTGATAATATATTTGGTTTGAGCATTTTCCTTGCTTAGGTTTGCGGGAATTCAGTCAAATTCTGTAAATATCTAGGGTTATTCATGTCCACCTTTTTTATATGTATTTCAATCATTTTTGCATAGATCTAAAATCATTATCAGAATACATAATGGTTCTTGTTTAAATTTGTGCTTCTTCTTTTATTTCAACGTTTATGTGATTAAATCTTTTGGTGGTCTTCGTAGAAAAAAGAGCGTGACGCTTAGTTGGAGAAGAAAGAAACAAAAAAACAAATTAAAAAAAAAATCTTATAGATATTTTTTTTACCACATGTTCTGAGATTTGAATCACAAGAAACATGTATTTTTATTAGCATATTATTCTTAAGCATTTTTTTTGATGCCGATTTAAATTTCACAATTTATCTATTCTTTGGTTTTTAATCCGCGCCATAGACAGCTGAAAAAATCTACTTCTGGTATGTGATTGATTTTATTTTCTCTAACAGGACCTATAAAGATTTTATAGTTTTTATTACTGTCAACAGAATTTTGAGAAAAAAAATTGTGTTAAAAATACCGCAAAAAGCATTACAAGTTTCGTACGCGAATTACAAGCATAAGAAAGATAATTTCAAAAAAATATGTAAAAAACAACAAGCCAAGAATTTAGCCAAAAATATTAAGAAATAGCTACAACAACTTTCACTGATACTTGGGATGTATTTAGAGCAAAATTTGATTCGAAACGAATTAAAAATAGTTTAATCTTGATTGAAACTCAAGTCTTGTTGATGTGAAAACCCGTAAAGAAAGAGTATTCATTATCCTTTTTAATATTTTACGGTCTCGATACTAGCTTAAGCTCTTTTTGTTTTGTCTTTAATTTCGAAACTGAAAATTTCCATTGATATCTGAATTGAGATTAAATCCCTTCTCCTTTTTTTGAGTAAATAAAATGGTGGAAATAGGTCTTTACTCAAAGGCTTATGAACTGAACACTTTCACCATCCGCAACCACTTCCATTTTTTTCTACTTTTAATGGAATTTTTTTCCTCCTTTCTGCTAAACTACGTGATTCGAAATATATCGCTTGCTAAAATGATTTCAGGAAAAATGTTCTGATCTCTGTAGTCGTTCGAAAAAGAGATATTGCAAAATACTTTCTCGGGGGAATGCTTTGCAGACAAATCCCCGCAGATTTGTTGAAAGTTTTTAGAAGATAGATTAAAGCAATTTTATTTCAAGAAATGTATCCAGAAGTGATCCATCGGTCCGTCTTTCCAGAACATTAGAAGGAGAAATAAATCTTTAGTAACTCTTGAACTGTTTGTTTTTAGTAGACTGCTTCTGCTTACAGATTCTTTCAGTATTTAAGTTTAATGTTTTCCTATGTCCCTGAAAGCTATGTTTTAGTACTTTATTGTAAAAATCAAACATCTTGAATACCAAAAATATATTCAAATTATAGTACTTTGTAACTATTGTCAAATATCTGATGCAATACTTTATACTGCAGGCTGAACTTCTACACTGTTAAAAATGAATGTTGTTTTGACAGTATAATATTGCTAATTTTACAGTAATTTTACAGTAATAAATTGCAAAACCACTACTTTCATAGTAGTAAACTAAAATTGCTACTTTACAATAATAAGCTGTAAAATTGCTAATTTAGTTTATTACTGTGCATTTTACAGTTTTAACCTGGAACCTCAGCTATCAGTATTACACTTATGTTTTTACAGTATAATACAGTTAATATAATGGTATAAACCGTAACATTGCTAATTTTACACTAATAAACTGTAAAATTGCTAGATATACAGTAATAAATTGTAAAATAGCCAGTTTTACAGTTTACTACTGCGCTTTTACAGTTTTAAACTGAAACCTCTGCTTTCAGTATTATACTGTAAAAACAACATTTTTTTTTTTGCAGTATACCGTAGTATATTAAGGCATTTACCAAAAGAATAATTGCCATTAGAGTCAACTCTCGACAACCCGAAACCTTGTAACTCGAATATTCTTTTTATCTCGAAGTTTTTATTGGGTCCGTAACTCTTAAAATGCAGTGGGACTTTCCATAACTCAATGGTGAAGACACAACCTCGGTTTGTGGTCGGAGTTCCGTCCCATCTCTAGTTGTTAGCTTTATTTAAACAATGTTCGCTTGCTGAGACTTTATCTGAAACAAATATTTTTTTAGAAACGGCACGGCAATCTTTCCATGAAAAATTGAAGTAAAAGGGCACTCGTACACATTGCATGTTAGTTGGAATCAATGGTTGATAACCGTTGACATTGTTTCCTTGTTTAAATAAAATGTCTTTTTTTTTGCATTTGTATCTGTAATATAATGATGATCAATAATCAGGCTATGGTGAAAAAAAAATGAAAAGATGGAGGGGGAAGGGTTGTCGAAAATGTCGTGTAGAATTTAATTTTTCAAGAACTTCTGTTGTGATATTTTTCTCATTTTTTTTAATTTAATCAGCACCAAAAAGTATATAAAATTCAGCCATTACTTCTTATGTATTTTTTTTTCAACACAGGCCTGTGTTATTAATAACCATAAAATAATTATGCATTTACTAACGTTCTTATTTATTTCTTCCTACTCAAAATTAATGAAGAGACGAGTACATTTTTAAATCCAGGGACGTCATTTCAAGTTTTTCCAGGGGGGGGGGGGCAAAGGGTGAAAACACAATGCAATTTCATCAGAAAACAGCAAAACCACGCCCACTTATATGTAAATACATTAATTTCTCAAAGCCTGGGGGGGGCAATTGACCCCCCTGACCCCCTAAATGACGGGCCTGTTTAAACCAATTAAATAAAGCGTTAAGTGAAGTAAATTCTCCCCAATTACACAGGTTCATTTCAGATGGAGTTTACATATAAGTCATTTCTATCTGTGAATATTGACTTGATCTTTCATATGCCACATCAAAAACATCAAAAAATAAAACACTTCAAGTGCTTCGAAGACTGCTAAACAAATAAATGACACATATGCGATAGAAGTTTTATATCATAACGGCACTTCAATTTCAAATAGCTCGTGAAACTCTAACAAGTCAGCCAATTAATGTTTAACTGCTTCTAGAAATTTCAAACCGAGCCACTTGTGACTTTCCACATTAAGTTTTGAATCCATTTTGTATTGATTGCTTTAAGATTAAATTGGTTTGACATCAGGCTGTTTTCAGCATTAATAGAAGATTAATTAAAAATTGACATCTTTAAAATCATCAATGGATATTGTTCTTTAATTTGCATCAATCAGAATGCAATCGTGCCGTAGTACAACTAAAACCTTGTTAATAATCTTTTTTCTTTCTCCAGTTCAGGATAAAACTTAAAGCACTCTTTGTTTACGGATTAATAATACTATTAATCTTTGCAAGCAAGGTTAAAAAAGCCTTGTTGTTGTAGCGCACCGTAAAACATGAATGTTGTTTTTACAGTATAATACAGCTGATTTTATGGTAATAAACTGGAAAAATTTCTAATTTTACAGTAATAAATTTTGTGAAATAGCTAACTTTACAGTACTAAACTGTAAATTGCTAATTTTAGTTTATTACCGCGCATTTTACAGATTTAAACTGGAACCTCTGCTGCCAGTATTATACTGTTGTTTTTACAGTATAATAAAGCTAAATTTTATGGCAATAAACTGTAAAATTACTTGCTTTACAGTAAAAAATTGTAAAATTCCCAGTTTTAAAGTCTATTGTTGTGCATTTTGCAGTTTTAAATTGGAACCTGCCAGAATTATACTGTAAAAACAATACAGTTCATTTTTGCAGTGCAGAAGATCTATAAAATATTATTTTGAACGAATTAAAATGAACACTGGCAAAAAGAATCGGAAACATAATATTTTATCTTTTCGTTTAGTTTGCAATATCGTGGGGTTACAAGTGAAACACACTAAGTCAAAATTATTAATTTCCAGATTTTTAGTTTATCTTACACACAAAAATGAGCTGTTTCTACTGGTGAAACCCACTAAGTCACATCTTTATTATGCAATGCTATACTAGTGAAACACACTAAGTTGTATAATTAATGATAATTATTAATACCCTACCATTATCATGCTAGGGATAATAATATAAAATAAACATGCCAGAGTCAAGAATGGTTCTTAATAACCAAAAAATACCATTACTATAATTTAATTTGATTTAATTATGTCAATTCCAAAGAAGTTAAAATAAAAATTATTTGATCAGCGTTTTCTCAAAATCATGTTTTTTGACTTAGTGTGTTTCACTTGTAACCCCACGATATAATGTTTAATATTTCTTCTAAATGTACATAAAAATTCATATTGTTGCTGAAATTAGATTAGATTGTTACCAATTGCTATAAATATAACTAATGCATTTGCTTCTGCAAGTTAATGGAGGAAATTTTAAACGTATGAATAAAATATTTATGTTGTTTTGCATTTACAAAGTGCTTTATCTTTATTTGTTTCGAAATGTACTTTCAAATAAATTACTCTCTTGTTTAAAATTAACAATGTTTTAAAAATTGCTTTTAGTCTAGTAAATGAAGGTCAAAATTAGGGAGAAAAAAACAAAAAAACATGCAGTTTTAAAAATTGGCACACAGGTACAGGAAGGTCTCTTGATGAACATACTAAAAGTCCCCGATGGTAAGGGGGGAACTCGCAGCGCCACCTGGTGTTTTATGGGTGTTTTTTCAGTTTTCATCCTATATCTTAAAAATTATTTACTTCCGAGAAAAAATGTTAATGAGTTAAAGAGCATAAAATTATCTTTACGACGCTTTTTTAGTTTTTATTATAGCTATAATAGGTGCCGAGATATAAAATTTCAAAGTTTGCGAATTTTTGAAAAACTGACCCCTTTTCTATTCTTTTCTGTTTTTGGAGCCTCCCCAAGGATTTATTTAATATGATTATTTTTTCTTTTCGGTGTCAAGTAGTACCGGTCATCAGAGTGATTTGATTTCTTGAAATTGGAAGGCAGGTGGTTGAAGAAAAGGGCGAGAAATGAAGGAGGACAAAAATATGTGCAGGTTTTTCTTTTTTTTTCTCCCCCACCAGAGTCCAGCAAACGAAGGCTCAAAATAAGAGGGGGGAGGCATATAGTTTTGAAAATTGGCTCCCACGTACGTACAAAAAGGGCTCCTAATGAACATAGAAAAAGTCCCCGGCGGTAGAGAGAGGAGGGGGTGACCTGCGCTGCCACCTCGGAGTTAAGGGCTGTTTTTTTTTCCTTTGTTTTTTGTTTCAGGTTTCATCTTATACCTCAAAAGCTTAATATTTTAGAGTGAAATAGTTAGTTGTAAAATTAACTTTGAAAGTGCTTTTTAAACTGATAGATGCTGAGAATAGATTTTAAAGTTCGTGAATTAAAAAAAAAACTGACCATGTCCCTCGCTTTTTTTTAAATTCTTTGACTTCTATAAGATTGATTTGAGGTGATTTTTTTCTCTTTTTGGCAATAAATAGTGCGGATCGTTAGAGTTATCTAATATTCTGACAAAAGAAAGCAGGAGGGAAAGAGCTCTCCTCTGCACCTACGAAGCAACGAAAAAAGAGAAATATTTGAAGATGCTATTTTTTACTTTTATCTTTTTTTTTTTTGCTATCTAGTATGGAGATTTTCTTCACTGCTTGATTTGACTGCCGTCATTTAAATCATGTCAACATATTAACTTCTACATAGAACTCGGTTATAACGTCATTCAAGGGAACAGAATTTTTATGAGTTAGTAGTCGAGTGACCTAACAAGCAAACAATAACAAAAGGAAATGGTAGACTTTATTGGTAAACTTTTCATTCGTTGTACGCCTGCGCTGAACACTTTCCATTTCACTAAATCCTTCTCTTAATTTACATTTACTATACCAAAATTACTTTAAAATTTTGACTGCGGACTTGGGGGAGGGGGGCTATTAAGCTTCTCTCTGCTTTTCCCAGCATTTTTTTATGGTGAAATATGTGATTCCTGCAGCCTTCAAATTTTTTACTCATGAGAGTGACCACCTCCGAAGGACGGATATCCCAATAATTTGTAAATCCCTGAGTCCCTAAGCGACTCTAAGAGTTTGGGAAATCGCAAAGACTAAACAATAACGGTGTTAGTTGTCGTCAAAACGACTTTTGAAAAAACTAAATCCCCCTTCTTTTAAATTATCATGTTTGCTTCTTAAAAACCAGACATTTTCCTTGATCACCGTTTTCAATTTTCTTTCATTTGCCAAATGATTCAAGCTGTGAAGGTATCGTTTTATGCTGCAAAGGTAACTGTATGCTCTTTAGTTTGAAGCTTGACGATTTTAGTCTCAAGTCAATAGGTTTTGAGAAATAAGATGCAAATTGAAAAAACAGTTCCTAAATCCAATATTGCGGCGGAGCTCGTCCCCCGCCTACTCCCAATACCACCAAGGACCTTTAGTACATCTTTTGTATGTGCGTACCACCTTTCAAAAACAAATGTTTTTTCTTTCTTATTTTGGGTCTTCGTTTGCTGGATTATGGTGATACAAAATAAAAGAATGAAAAGAACACCACCAAACAAATATTTTTTCTTCATTTATCGCCCCCTTCCTCCCCATCAGCCTTCTGCTTGCAACACATCAAAGCAATATTATCACCAGCACTACTGAACACCAAAAACAAGAAAAAGGACTCATATAAAATCAATCCCCGAGGTATCAAAAATATAGAAAAGTGGAATATGGTCAGTTTCATTCACGAACTTTATAATGCATTCTCCGCACTTAGCACAGTTTACACACGCACTTTCAAAGGTGCTTTTTCGCAACAGCTGACTACTTCCCTCGCAGATAAAAGCTCTTGTGGTATAAGATGAAACCTGAAACAAAAAACAGAGGAAAAAAAACAGCCTTTAACTCCGAGATGCCAGCGCGGGTCACCCCCTCCTCTCTCTACCACCGGAGACTTTTTGTATGTTCATTAGGAGCCCTTTTTTGTACGTACGTGGGGGCCAATTTTCAAAACTTTATGCCCCCCCCCCCTCTCATTTTGAGCCTTCGTTTGCTGGACTCAGATGGGGGAGAAAAAAAAAAAAGAAAAACCTGCACATATTTTTGTCCTCCTTCATTTCTCGCCCTTTTCTTCAACCACCTGTCTTCCAATTTCAAGAAATCAAATCACTCTGATTACCGGCACTACTTAACACCGAAAAAAAAATAATCATATTAAATAAATCCTTGGGGAGGCTTTAAAACAGAAAAGAATAGAAAAAGGGTCAGTTTTTCAAAAATTCGCAAACTTTGAAATTTTATATCTCGGTACCTATCATAGCTACAATAAAAACTAAAAAAGCGTCGTAAAGATAATTTTATGCTCTTTAATTCATTAATTAACATTTTTTTCGAAAGTAAATAGTTTTTGAGATATAGGCAGAAAACTGAAAAAACACCCATAAAACACCAGGTGGCGCTGCGAGCTCCCCCCTCACCACCTGGGACTTTTAGTATGTTCATCAGGAGACCTGTGTGCCAATTTTTAAAACTGCATGTTTTTTTGTTTTTTCAAACCCTTTATTGACTAGACTATTTGCACTTATTTATTTTTCCAAAAAATTCTAATATTTATGTAATTCGTAGCTACTTACCAAAGTTAACTTTCTTCTTTTTCAAACATTAATATTCTTAGATATAAATCTAGAAAAATATATTTATGAAGTTTCAAGCTTTATGCATTTGCACTGAATTTTCCTGTTCTAAAACAGATATTTTCAGTATTTTTGTGCTTTTCCACTAGCTAATACTGAGCCACTCCCACTTTTATTTCAGTACAATTATTTCCTAAAGCGTTTCACTTTTCACTCCAGGTGTCGACCGCTTAGTAAACTGTACTGACCAGAAACAGCACATAAAGGGTTATCACCCAAAAAGCCCAGGCACAAAATTTACCCCAAAAATTTCTTTATAAAAAGAAACAGCTTTATTCTTACTCAGGGGGGTATGGCAATAGGACTAATTCGATAGACACGTTTAAACACATATAAACAGGCTACAAAATTTGTCTAAGTAGCATTGAAGAGTTCAGTATAATTAAAATACCAGGTAAAAATACATAAGACATTCAGACTACTAAAAATGCTTGTAAAACATCAATAAAATATACTAAAACAAGTTAAAATAGTCACTCAGTCCTTCATTATGTAGACAAAATACTATAGTCAACAAGCCGCCACTAGTAAACTTCTTTCAAAGAGCACTCGACCGCTCAGTCGAGGTTTTTTTTAAGCAAACGTGGATGAGCACACACTCTTCACCGCTTACGCCCGGGGGCATACACCAGCCGGAACGTAATCTTCGAAGAATAGCAAAGCTTCTGCCATGGAAGACGTGCTTCAGCCCCCGAAGACGCTATCCAGGCACTTTACACTTCATCCGGAGCGTAGATGAGGGCCACTTTCACCACTAATCCTTGGAGCCACGGTGTGAATTCGCTTTGAAGTTTAGGTCAACGATTAGTTACTCCGACATATCGGGATACTCGCTTCACTGCAGAGGCTTTCTTCCAGACGGCTAACAATCGAACGCTATTTCAACAGCACCCACGCTCATCGCTTTCTCAACAATACCAGCGCACATCGCTACTTCCGTGGCTATTTAAGATTCGCCGCTGCTCGGTACTTCTGCGCAGTATGATCCACGCTCAAAGCTGTTGCCATGTTCCCAGTGCAGTACAAATGCCCCCCCCCGTCAAAAAGAAAATTACCGAGAGGTAATTTTCACTGGACTACTCGTACATTCATTCTGTGTCTTAAATTGTATGAATCTAAAACCCTGGGGGCCAAATGACCAAACAAGCCAGGCACGATTTGAATTTCAGGAATCGAACTTCCAGTTTCATTTCTCCGCAACTCCATAAACCCTTTAAAGTCTGGTATCATAGACAAATTCAGTACCGATAAACTTTGAGGTATAAAAACTCCTGATGCCTGGTCCTTGGCCATTCCGCTCCCACACAAAAAGCCAAAATACTAAAAATATATACTTTAAAAATGTATAGAAATTAATGAAATTTTATATATATACCACCCCTATAAAGCTGTAAGAAAAGAAAGGTCACGGCACCAATTTGTACTGACCAAAAGCAGCACATAGTGGGTTATCACCCAAAAACCCAGGCTCAAAAATTACTACAAAAATTTCTTTATAAAAAGAACCAGCTTTATTCTTACTCAGGGGGGTATGGCAATAGGACTAATTCGATAGACACGTTTAAACTAGAGGTGGAACGAAGCGGCATTTGGCCGAAGCGCCGAATACCGAAGCTTCGGCAAACTAATGGCCGAAGCTTCGGCCGAAGCTTCGGCTGGCGCACATATTGAAGTTTTTGGATTAAATGCATAATAAATGCGTAGAGTTTTATACTTTTCTCCATATGTTTTAATATTCTTAATTCTTAGCGTTACACAATATTTTCAGCTTACTGTAGCATTCTTAAATTGATTTCATTAATTAAAGTTTCTTTTTATTTTGGTTATTTTTACTTAAATGTTCTTAGTATTACGCAACATTTTCAGCTTACTGAGTCATTCTTAAATTAATTTCACTAGTTAAAAGTTTTCTTGCTTTGTTTTGCTTTGTACTGCTATTACGAGAAAAGACGACATTACTATTTTTGTATTGCAAATTAGTAGTAGGAAGCTCTACTTGGAACATGAAAAGCTCAGTCTGCAGTTCAGTCGATGTTTTATAATAAAACAACTGATATGATCATGTATTATACCATAGAACTACCCAATCTACTATTATTTACGTTGTGTTATATATTATAAATATCTTAATATTCTTAATGCAAAATGCTTCAGTTTTTGGTGAATTCGAAAAAATAGTACCATGCATTCTTTTTTACTTGTCTTTCATTTGGTATTTATTTTAAGAGGATTATTTAATAATGTCACAAGTTCAAAGAAACTATTCATTCCAAGGTTGAGTTTGGAAATCACAAGCAATGAATCACAAGTAATAGAACTTTCGTTGCCTAAAGAAAAAGAGCTAGAACTGTACATGAACAAGCCACTCTTAAATAGGAAAGATTGCCCACTGAATTGGTGGATGGAAAATAAGACAATTTTTCCAGGATTATCAGAATTGGCCAAACGCTACTTTTCTGCTCCAGATAGCAGTGTATACAGTAAAAGAACATTTTCCGAAGCTGGTAATATGTACGAAAAGAAAAGAAGCAGGATTCTGCCTAAAAATGCTGAGACATTGTTTTTTTTACATCATAATTCTAAGTTGTGTGACAAATGAGCAGGTATTCTATTAATTCAAATATAAATGACGAATCTTTTTTAAAGTTTATCAACTAATCAGAATTTATTCTTTTTTAATTATAAATACTTAAAATGCGGATCTTGGGTGGATGTGTGCGACTAATGGACTGGACCCTTCCTCATATTTTGATTTATACAAAAATAAATAAATAAGATGTAGCTTTAAGTTATGTATTAACAATTACTTACTTGTTTTACTATATCCTGACTTCGTTGTTTAGAATCTTGATCAATGAAATACATAATAAGTTAATATATGTAGATAGATTAATGCATCTCTTTTAAAAAACAGAAATTGTGTACCTATAAATTTCAAAAAATATAAAATTTTAAAAGAAAGTAATCCAGGATGCATAATAGTTGCACATCTGCCCTTGTACACATAAGAACCATCACCATTGTTCAAAGTTTCAAAGCTAGAAATCATTGAAAAATACTCAATGCAGTATATTTATATAGCTTTTATTTTAAAACTAAAGTTTTTTTGAACAAATATAACGAAATGTAATATTTAAACGAACATATTGTTAATAAATATTTTATTAATTATTGAATGCATTCTGGCTTCAAATGTTCAATACGCACATATTTTTAATTGAATATAAATTTCTATTATGCTTTATCATGAGGAACAATTTTGAGTTTAAAAAATGATAATAATTGTCGCAGAAAATTTCCTGCATAAATTTCAGGCCGAAGCAGCCGAAGCGGCCTAATCACAACTCATGCTTCGGCCAGACCGAAGCTTCGGCAAAATGGCCGAAGCTTCGGCTCGGCCGAAGCTTCGTTCCATCTCTAGTTTAAACACATATAAACAGGCTACAAAATTTGTCTAAGTAGCATTGAAAAGTTCAGTATAATTAAAATACCAGGTAAAAATACATAAGACATTCAGACTACTAAAAATGCTTGTAAAACATCAATAAAATATACTAAAACAAGTTAAAATAGTCACTCAGTCCTTCATTATGTAGACAAAATACTATAGTCAACAAGCCGCCACTAGTAAACTTCTTTCAAAGAGCACTCAACCGCTCAGTCGAGGTTTTTTTTAAGCAAACGTGGATGAGCACACTCTTCACCGCTTACGCCCGGGAGCATACACCAGCCGGAACGTAATCTTCGGAGAATAGCAAAGCTTCTGCCATGGAAGACGTGCTTCAGCCCCCGAAGACGCTATCCAGGCACTTTACACTTCATCCGGAGCGTAGATGAGGGCCACTTTCACCACTAATCCTTGGAGCCACGGTGTGAATTCGCTTTGAAGATTAAGTCAACGATTAGTTACTCCGGCATATCGGGATACTCGCTTCACTGCAGAGGCTTTCTTCCAGACGGCTAACAATCGAACGCTACTTCAACAGCACCCACGCTCATCGCTTTCTCAACAATACCAGCGCACATCGCTACTTCCGTGGCTATTTAAGATTCGCCGCTGCTCGGCACTTCTGCGCAGTATGATCCACGCTCAAAGCTGTTGCCATATTCCCAGTGCAGTACAAAACTACAGCCGTGTCACTAAAGCAATCGATCATTCCATGTCAAAAGTCTCAAATTTTGAGAAAGTCCCCACTCGACCCCTACGATTTCGATGAATATGTTGTTGTTTGTTTTGGATATGAGGCATTTCATGGTATTTGCGACGTAGGGGTGTCCGTAACAAAACTTTTTAAAAGTTTAAAATATATATATATATTAAAAAAGTACATTCTAAAGTATATGAATATCATATTGTTTTCATAGTTCACTTTATATTATGTTTGTAATTGCACTCAGAACATTGAAAATGCAATTTTCACTGTTACGGACTTTACATTGAATTTTTCTTTCAAAGCTAAACTTTTATTCCAATTATTGTTACGGACTCTACAGTCATCATTTTCACAATTCATAATTATTTATAGAACGCTTTTTTTGATTAAAATTGTTAGCTATATTTAAGATGAGCCTTTACTTTATCTGTCTCAAGTACCGATTTTGGCTTAAAAATCGGTTTAAGCCAGATTTAAAGAAAATTCAACGTACAGTCCGTAACAGTGAAAATTGCACTTTCAATGTTCTGAGTGCAGTTACAAACATAATATAAAGTGAACTATGAAAACAATATGATATTCATATACTTTAGAATGTACTTTTTTAATATATATAAAAATCTTTTAGTCAGCAATGTTTCAGAAATTCTGCAAGCCTGTTAACCAATCATGATTAAGGCTGATCAAAAGATAATGAAACAAACAAGATTTTGCTTCCATACAGCCGTAAAACTGTTAGTTCCAAGTTAATTACAGTCGACTCTTGATATCTCGACTTCGCTTAACTCGAATTTCCGCTCATGTTGAAGTTTTTGGATGATTCCGAATTGTTGTAATGATGTATAATAGAATTTTTCCCGTTAACTCGAAGTCACTTCACTTATCTCGAAGTTTCAGGAAGCTTTTCTAAAGCATTTATTGTCCTAATTTTTGCTTATTCGATTTTTAGAAGCGAAGCCAACCAACCAATTGATGTGTTAGAGAGCGGTTCTTCCTTTATTGAGAGCGTATTGAATTGACATGCCTCGTGTCAGCTTCAGACTAAGAGAAATGGCTGAAATGCTGTCGTTATTTAACATTTTCCGGACAGTTATTTAAAAATAAGCTATTTTTAGTAGATCTATTAGAAATTAGTACAAAAGAGAGATAAGAATAGCATTTGAAGAGGGATCAGTAATGCAAATCATTCTCATGACTTATCCTTCCTCAGTTCAATAAGTGGAAATTGTCCTCATGCAGTGTCCTATCTATATTGAGTTCCTCACTTGAAGAAGTTCAACTGATAGCAGAGCTATGTGGGGGGGGGGGGACGCTCAGCAGTTAGAAAAATGCGTAAAGAAAGTGCAATTTTCAACGATATTTTTTAATGATTCTTTGTTTTGCAATTGTCTTATTTTTGTACTTCTGGAGAAGAAAACGGAAGTCTTAATTCTTTTCAGTGCGTTTGTGGGTGTGTTTTCCTAATAACCACTTCAAGTGTCTTATAAAAGAAACAATTTTAAATTTTCGGTACCGTAAATCAGGGTTACTTGGACCCTAGGGGGTTACTTGAGCCCACTACAATAAAATGATAAAATCTAGGTTTGGTACCTACTAGTTGAAGACTTGCACGTAGTTCCTCGTTTCTCCAATAGGTAGAAGCCCTCTGCAGTCTCTAACGCTAGTACCAAACCCAGATTTTATCATTTTACTGTGGGCTCAAGTAGCCCTGTTGTGGGTCCAAGTAACCCTGATTTACGGTACCTTAAGCTTCGGTTATGTCGAATATTTTTCTTGGTACTTCGAGATAACTAGAGTCGACTGTATTTTGTCACAAAATATTATTTTAATAAATTGAGTTTAGGACCTTTAAATGACGTAGGTTTTCCCGTATTAAGTGTCCTGACATAAATTTGGTAAGCAAAAGATTCTAAACTGTTAAGCTAGTAACAATTCCATTTTTCCGAAATAAACTTATAGAAATTTATCACGGCATTTTTTTAAACTTATGTTTCTTTTTGATCTCAGGTGTGTTTCCGATGCTTGTGCTTGCAGTTCTGGAGGCGACTGCGAATGTTTGTGTGCAGTAGTGTCTGCTTATGCACAAAAATGCGCAAGGAGTGGCATGATTATTTCATGGCGTTCACAGGAGTTATGCCGTAAGTACAAAGATTATAATGTTGCCATTTGATTTCAATTTTTCAAAAAAGAAAAAAAAGAATACTGTCGCCGCTGCCTTTACAAATAGTTCTGATTCAATTAAGCAGCTGATTCAATAAAACGGATAATTAAGAAAAACTCGGTACCGTTCTGCTTTTGACGCTTTGATTCATTAAAGCGGCTGATTCAAATAACCACTCATTCAATTAACCGGTGTCCACTGTATAACCAGCTCCACTTAATTAACTGGTAGACGGACCTGTGAATAAACACTTAAGCAAAAACGTCATTTTCAAAAATTCACAGCTTTAGATAATATGCGTAATTATTATTATTTTTTTAATATTACGAGAATTTTAATGGATCTGCATCAGGGGTTTTGGGTAGTTGAAATGAAAGGACATCTACCCCGTGAATGAAAATCCCTACCATTGGACGATCGCAGTGTTTTCTAGCCATTTTCTTTTTAGAAATATGGGGAAGGAACTAAACCCAGTTCATTTTTAGAAAAATGTTTTAGAAACTAATTTTTCGCAATAAATTACTAGGTGTTCATTGACTCGAGGGAGGGGCCATTTTATGTTCAGTCTACCCTAACTCAAATGTGGCAATCTGAAACGAACCTACATTACTTAAGTATAAGCTCTCAAAATAAAAGCACATTTTTTGTGTGTACAAAGGTTAGTTTTAACTTATTCGGAGTTTGCAATTGCTAAATTTCATACCGATTTCTTGACTATAGAACAATACAAATTTTGATGTACCTTTTCTGCAAATATTTTTTCTATGATCGACTAGCTTTATATTTCTGTTTGAACTTGAAAAAAAAAATCAAATCATTTTTTCCGTACCACCTTTTAAAAACACCCCCCCCCCTCCCCTTTGTTAGCGTGAAGTAAAAAAGGAAACATCTTTGAAATAATGAACACTAAGTGCGATGAATGATTTCAAAAACGAAAATGCACAATTTTCGTACTCCTGTAGAAGAATAGTCGGTTTTTTGCACTCACAATATTTGTCAAGTCGTAATTTTTAAATTAGCTGAAATTTTTAAGCACTCACCTTTTCTAGATGCGGCATTTCTCGTATTTTCCGGATAAACTATAGCTTTTACTGCATTCATTAATCACTTTGGACTGTTATTAATAGGTGGATATATCGCTGTTCCGGAAGAACAGTGACGTATTTGCATTTGACAATTGTTTTCAGTTACGTCATTGTTCTTCCGGAACGGCGATATAATATTGGTGGATATACAGCGGCAGAATAAGTTAGAGTGTGAAAGAGAATCGGTAAGGGAAAATATTGTAAAAAAGAGAGCATTCAATTTCCACAAAATCGCAGTTTTTGAAATCGCCATTCCAGCCTTTTCAGTGTTGTTATGAATGTTTTTATCTTTCTTCCTTTTATCTTCTAATTTATTTTCTGTTTGTAATGCAACTCAACCCATTTATGCCCAAGTTTTTTTTAACAATTTTTTTCAATTTTTATCTGCTTAAAACTCTTACTTGGAATGGTTTACATACATTTTAGGCTTAAAATAGTTCGCCGTTGCCATATTTATTAAGTTATTTAACGTCCTGTGTATGGGATATTTTGCAGATATGTGAGCAAAATACGACCCTACTAGACTTTACTTTTGTAAAGTAACATTGCAGAAGGCATCTCTGATCAATTTTAGGCAAATCATTTTAAAATAGTTGATTTTTTTCAAAAATAAGTTCGCAAAAGAACTTACTTTCTGTGGCTACCCACGCTGGATCGTTGCTTGACTGATTTGTCTGAAAATAGCTGTCAATAAATAAACTCTGATGTCCAAATAGTGGCTCTAACTGGTTTTCTCAAGAAGAAAGACTATTTAACTTGGGAAAAACAGCTTTAGTAAAATGATATACACATTACAGGTTTTTGTATGCAGTAACTAACAAGCGTCCCGTTTTTAGGATACTGGGCATAAATGGGTTAATAGGTGTAATACAAAACCGCAAGAAAATCTAGCATTGATTTTTTTTTCCTTGCGTGATATTTCCTTCGAAAGTACGCGATTTTTGCGGTCTCTCTATCTGCGATTTCTGAGAAATACTGAAGCTGCGCTTTTCAGTCAGCAATACGAATTTTGGTGCGCATCGTTGCAATAATTGCTTTAATGGAGCTAGAGTAAAACCTGAGAAGGTGTCACTATTATAAAACAGATAAAGAGTACAAATATATATACTTTCAAACTTCAAGGAACAACTTCGCCGGAGATCTACAAGGTAGGCCATTATTTCGCTACACGTCACAAACAACACGATGGTTGTTTTTTGGTAACTTACGATACAAATCGTTGTTATGTTTATTAGCTGATATGGAAAATTCTAGCCATCTACCGAATTGGCATAAAACGTGCAACGAAAATCTTTAGTAATTTTAAAATTGTTAAATAAAACGAAACACGTGCTCTTGACTTAAACAAAACCATAACTCACGAACGTATATTTTAAGAAATATTGATTTGCTAAGGTTTAAAATCAAATAATTATTCAAAGTTTAAAAAACAAACAATAATTGAACAGTACTTCGCTCATACAAATTACAACTGGTCGTATCAAGTGAAAAGTAATCATTTGAAAATGAAACCTGTATGACATCTTATTCATATTTTTAAATGTGCTGCTTTTAACAGGGTTAATGATTTAAAGGCAATAAAACAACAACAGTGAAACCCAGATTTTACGTCCCTCAAATCTACGCCCCCCCCCCACCCAATCTACATTTTTTTAACAGGTGCTTTCGTTACATTTCCCGTATTTTACGTTTAATTTCATCCATTCACTTGAGAAACGCAAAATCGAGGTTTCTCAGTACTTGTCACTCACTTTTGATTAGTAATCAAAATTAAGTACGTGAAATTACGAGAAAAAAAATAAAGAGCATTCAAAGCATCATTTATTTAAAATTAATTTCAAACAATTGCAAAATTACGTAGTTCAAAGAAACACCCAAGAAAACAGTTTGTTTGACCACCATCAAGATCAGTAGCAATGTTTTTTATATTTGTGATTAGCAAAAATATTTTAAAAAGTACTTCATCGATGCATAAAAACTCGTTTAGGCACCCTTTGTCTCATAGGTGGTCCGTAAGCAGAAGATTAGTTGCTAAATTCTGCAGACATTGGTGTTTCGAGAACTAACTCCGTTTCCTCATCACCCTTGGGGTAGGAGTTCCGATGCGTTTTTGTTAAGGGGGTGTCGCCAGGAGCCCTAATCCCCCGTCCGGACAGTGCCGCCCTCAAGCATAGATCTATTTTCTGAGTCTTTTGGAACACGGAAGTTAGGTCCTGTGTGTTAAAAGTTCTGAATCCGAATCCGTATATTTCATTTTTGCTTGAAGATGTCTACAAATTAAAACATGAGATTAAGTAATCATATGAATGGACTATTATGGCTTTTAATTTGACAAATTTTATAGTTGTTCAGGATCAGTTTACATTCATTTGAAGCTTCGAATTTTTCTTGTAGGAAATTTACGTTCGAAACCGATATTTAGTTTGACAGTTTTAAGCACTTCATTTTTCATAGGCTTTAGTTTATCTGATGAGGAAGCATCGCTATTTTTGTTCTTCTTCTCTTGGATGATTGAATTATTGCATTTTATTTTTGAAGATGAATTTAGTGCACCCATTTGAAAGTCACAAACCGCATTATCAGTTTTTAGATTTTTTTTTTTTTTTTTTTTTTTTGAGTGATAATAGCTTAAATTTTAGGAAAATCTTGAACCTAAATCTTCCTCCTAAGTTTAAATCTCCCTTCATATGCTTTGTTAAAATACTGCAATCAACATTTTTTTTCTTTGGTTCTTCAAAAACATCAGTCGTATGACTTTTTTTAATGATTTGTCTGCAACTATAATAATCGTCTCTCATAAGTTCTAGCAATTATACGAAGTACTTCCGAGTTTCGGAGGATATTGACTGCTTCTAAATCTTTTGGCAAGGTAGCAACAGCCCTCCTATTTGTTTTGTTTTTTTTTTTAATTTTTTCTTATTTGTCTGCAACTTCAATAGTCTTCTGTCATAAATTCTAGCGATCATGCGAAGTACTTTCGAGTTTCGGAGGATTTGACTGCTTCTGCTTCTTTTGACGAGACAGCAACATCACTCCTCTTGTCTTTTTTTTTTTTTTTTTTTTTTTTTATGATTTGAGTGCAGCTTCAATAATCTTCTATCATAAATTCTAGCAATCATGTGAAGTACTTCCGAGTTTCGGAGGATATTGACCGCTTCTGCTTCTTTTGACGAGACAGCAAAATCACTCCACTTTTTTTTTTTATGATTTCTCTACAACTTCAATGATCTTCTGTCATAAGTTCTAGAAATTGTGCGAAGTACTCCCGAGTTTTGGAGGATATTGACTGCTTCTGCTTCTTTTGACGAGACAGCAAAATCACTCCACTTTTTTTTTTTTTTTTTTTTATTTCTCCACAACTTCAATGATCTTCTGTCATAAGTTCTAGAAATTATGCGAAATATTTCCGAGTTTCGGAGGATATTGACTGCTTCTGCTTCTTTTGACGAGACAGCAACATCACTAATTTTTATGATTTGTCTGCAACTCCAATAATCTTCTGTCATAAGTTCTAGAAATTGTGCGAAGTACTCCCGAGTTTTGGAGGATATTGACTGCTTCTGCTTCTTTTGAAGAGACAGCAAAATCACTCCACTTTTTTTTTCTCTACAACTTCAATGATCTTCTGTCATAAGTTCTAGAAATTATGCGAAATATTTCCGAGTTTTGAAGGATATTGACTGCTTCTGTTTACAGCGACATCGAGACAGCCCCATTACCCTTTTGACGATTTTTCAGGATTTTTTTTATTACTTTTTCTTTTTATAGGACATTTATCCATTTCTTGGCTTTGATGGTTTTAATGTGGCTATTTCATTCATTTTCAAAAATATTCAGTGAGTTGAGGAATTAGGAACTTCAGAGGATTTCTTTTGAACATGAATACTTTTAAAAGAATCAGGAAACTCAAGATGATGTGTTGGAGTTTATTGGATGATACAGCAAGCATTTTGGTTGGTGGCGTTGCGTCGAGTGGAAAGTATTGATGTAAGAAATTCTAAGAATGAAAAAAAGTCCCTTTTTTTTGAGTCATCTTTGTTATTCTTGATTGATCATCCTGATGATGGGTCAGAATCTTTTAAATGATGCAGCAGGCAGCTCGTTTGGTGATGCAGTTTATCGAGAAAACTATAGAGACAAGAGGTGGCTTATAATGACAATATTCCTTTTTTTAATAATGTTCTCTATTTGAACTGGATCAGGATGATGTGCTTTAATCTATTGAGACGGCTTTAATGACAATAGTTCTGCGTGTTTTTTTAATATATGTATATATGTATACAATCTTTGCTATTTCTGGTGGACCAAGGTGATGTTTTAAGAAATATTTGAGTTGTGCATCAGAAAGTTCGGTTGATGACTTATCGTGGCGTGGAAGCTATTGATGTAGGAGACGGCTTCATAGATAAATAGTCCTTTATTTTGAGTTTGCAACTTGTGGCGTATATCTTCTGGATTCTTAGAAGGGCTTTTTGAAAATGCCCGTGAGCCGTTGGATGAGGCTTACCTTTTTGGCTTTTGGTAATTCCACCCCATCCGGTCCCACCCATGGTTGCAGGCGGAACTTGGCAGTCTTGCTTTTAAGCTTGCCAGGACGTTTAGGTTTTTTAGGTTTCCTTGCTGCACGTTCCATGACGAAGGTGTCAAAATTCAATTCGTCAAAGAATGACTCCATTTTTCTAAAAAGATAAAAAAAACGTGTCACTGAATATAAATAATGAAACAAAACAAGCATATTTTATATTCCGAAATCATCTATGCTATATTTTTAGTCGCATGTATTTTTTTTACCTTTGTTCACTCATACTTATATACACTATCAACCAAGCTCTTCTTTTTTTATTCAGTTTGAACCAGCAATAAATTAGTGTGTGAAAGCATAGTTTTAAGATTTTTTTTTAATTTATTTTGTGTAATTATTATTATTATTATTATTATTATTATTTGCAATTGGTTACCTACACGATATCGAAAGTTATTTGCTTGAATTTATTTATGCATTTCTAAAAAAATAATAATCAATTATTTTTTACTCCTCCTTTAAAAAAGATATATAGCAACGACTTAATGATTTGTAGTTGTAATCAGTTTTGCTATGGATAATTCATATTAAAATCTAAATATTCAAGATAGGTTTTATTTTAAATTATTTATTCTTGATTATATTGATTCCTATTAAATACATTTTATTATTAAAATTCGTGACTTAAACGATAGTTACTGTTTTCTCAAAGTTCAAAATTGAACTAGTCGCCAAGGCCTAATGCACAGTTTTAATCTATGCACTTAACATTACGCGATACAGGAGTTCTAATAATATCACTTATAAGTTAATCATCTGGAAATCGTGGGAACATTTTGATACTAGGGGCTTTGGTTGGTTCTCAAAATGTCAAAATGCAAATATTTTTATTCTAGCACTATCAACACAATAAAAATACGTTAAGGCCCAGTTTTTGGAGTCGAAACATTTGGCGGAGACTGAAATAAGTTGTGGAAACCACTGTTGCGAAAATCTTCGCGCTAGCTCTTGTAGTTTCTCTCAGAAATGCAATTTCTACCAAAATTTGACTGTCACTGAGCCATGAAATATAAATATTTGAAATAACGTTACGTTGTATTCAATATAAAGAAGTAAAATAAGCTGATTGACTTACCAAAATTATCTTTTTAACGCAAATATTCACGTTTTTTAAAGAGCGAGTTCGAATTCCTCGCTATAAGATTCACATCGACTCAAAAGTGACGAATTCTAAAACGTTTTCTTTGTTGGAAACAGGACCATTGTTGCAATGATAAATTCAGATTACAATATTTTGTTTCCGTTGCTTTGTTGAGAACAAAAAATACAAACGATGGTTACCATTGTTGAATTTCAACAATATATTTAATGCAAGAGGCTGACACGACGTCAGCTTCGGGAGAAAATTCGAAAAATTTGCATATTTAGGTAAAACAGAGCTAACTGAAAGTTGAGTTATGTATCGGTAACTTTAAAAACCAATGGGAATTTAAGAGCCATTAATTTGAAAATCACACAAAAAGGGAAATTTTTGGCAGTGACATTTTTTGATTTTCCTCATTTTTTTCTATGTGAAAGTAGGCCATGAGAAGTGAACATTCTGCGGTTTTTAGCCTCCTAAAAAATTTGTTCACTCGGTAAAAATTCCCAAAGTTGGATGCTTTGCAGCGCTTTTTTGGTAAAACGACTGAAAGACGCATTTCAGTGCGCTGTAGTTTTTCATCAAAAATTATTTTTTCTAGGGTTGCTGTTTTGGGTTAAATGCGATCAAAAAACCCCAAATTTTGAAAATTTGATAAATATCTAAGTCTTTTTCTCTTCAAAGCAATAAAATATTCAACAATTTTCGTACCACATATTCTCTTCATTGTATACATTTTCCGTATATGTTAAAAAAAAATTTCGAAGGGTTACTTTTAGGGGGAAATAACGCAGCTGAAAGTCGAATAAAAATGGAGTAAGAGCCGTACTTTGCGACTGCTTAACTAGAGAAAGCAACAACTCCTAACCCAAATAACTATGGGATCCTCATAAACAGACACTGTACAATCAATAAATGTAAACATAATCTGGAGGTGGTGTTTCTGTAAAAAATTACAGAGCATTGAAATGCGTCTTTCAGTCATTTTACAAAAGAGCACTTGCAAAGCATCAAACTTTGGAAATTTTACCGAGCGAAAAAAAATTTTCGGGGGGCTACAAACTTTAGAATGTTCACTTCTCATGACCTAATTTGACATATAAAAATGAGGAAAATCAAAAATGGTCACTGCCACACCTTGTCTGAATTTCAAAAAAAATGGCTCTTAATGGGCAAAAGTAGGCCCATTTATTTTTTCACGCATTGTTTGTTTGTTTTTTTTTCCAAAAAAAACTAAATAAATTGATTAAATAAATAAATGAATAAATAAAACAGTTAATATGGTGTATATGTGATAAAAAAAATTCATAATGGGACTGCAAAGACATTATTCTAAAAAGCAATAAAGAAGCTTTTTGATAGAGTTATTTTTTTTCATTATTTCTGCCATGTAATTGATAACAACAGTAATTGAAAATATGATATTCCATTCTTTATATTGCCGAGGATGTGGCTAGATATTCAGCCTACAATTGCAACGGGCCCATAATGAAAAAAATCCCAAACTAGCCACACCATAGTTTGCGGACACTCGCTGCTAAGATAAATTAATTTTATCTACCAGTTTGTTGGCAATCTTAGCTACAATAAGATGATCTTTACCTTCAGCTCGATCATTGGCTATTCCTGACTGAAGAGTCCAGAATGGACGAAACTGCAGTCTCAGAATGCTATGATCGAGCTGTGAGTGTACATTTTTTCTTCACTTCACATTTTTTCCTTATGAAAAGTAAGTTCTTTTCAATAACGTAAAGAAAATTGAAATTCAAGATCACCCTTTTGAGATATTTTTCCTTTGAAATTGAAGAAAAAAAAGCTTAATGGAATTTCAACTCGGATAATTCAACAATTATGAGAGCTATCAAGATGCCACTTGCACACCTTTCAGACATACTAACAGCAGATATAAGCTAATAACGTATGTTCAAAATTTGCCAAAATACGATTTTTTACCAACTTTGGCAGCAAATTGCAAAAAATCTACAGTGCATTGAGCTTTTGTTACACAAGTAGGTTATTCTACCATAAACAGTGATCAGAATTACCAAAGTATAGTCTAATAATCATCTTAGGTCGCGAATAATGAAAGACAGAAATTTTTTTGTTTGACTTTTTTTGGACTTGGCGATATTTTTTGAACTTGGCGAAATTTTTTTGACTTAGCGATATTTTTTTGACTTGGCGATACTTTTTAGATGCATTAAGCCACTTTTAATGCTTTTTTCGTCTCTTTTATTTTTAACGCGAAAGCAGGCTAAAAAACGAAGTGTGCTACTTGGGCGTACATACAAAAAAATTTTCATCAAATTCGGAGGGGGTCGAGTGGGGACGCCTCGTACACTTGACATGGAATGACTCATCATTTAGTTGAGGAGTAGTTTTTTAATAGATTATTTTACCGCATAAAAGTCGTTATAACACTAATACATCAACTTTTTTTATGTGTCGAGTTGTTGTACCATCGATGTTATACATAGTGAAATAACGTTGGTATAATCATTTGATGCGAATTAATGTAAAATAAGGATAAATTTGTTTCTCAATATTTTATATTCTTTCCCGAATTATAACAATAAAATAATATTCTAGATCTTTTTTCAAAGGAAAGGATGAATGCTCTAATCTTGCACTTAGGGATTGAATTACTTTAAGGAAAGAGAAAGTAAAGCAAAAAAAGAAAAATGAAGAAAAAATCATAAATGCTTTAACACTCTACTTTCCTTAGGGACATTAAGAGTCTAAAAGAGTCTTTTTTTTTAATCTTTGTGGACGTTCTGTGTTCGGTTAGGTTTCAATTTCTTAGAATTCCAAATGTACCAAAAACATTTTTTACGAACTGGAGTTGAAAGTAATTGTTTTATTTAATCGCTACTTTTAAGTTGGATTTCAGTTAATTTTCCGCCTACATCTTTGTTCCTAAAATAGAAAGAGTAAAGCTATAATTGATTTTTAATCCTTTTAAAATGAAAGCTTTTCATGATTCTATCCATTAAAAAATAAATGACGTAATTTAAAAACTGACGAAATATGTTTATTCAGTTTCTCAATATTCATTTGGTTTATTATTCAGAGAAAATTGTTTTCATATTTTGACGTGACTAACAGGTTGCTAACATTAACTTCGTATCGAAACTAAAAATATCAAAACCGCGTCGCGACACACAATTGTAGTTTTATCGCTTACATTTATTAGGGAGTTACATTTTTTTTTTTTTTTTTTTGACTTCATTCACTTTAGCTGATTTAATCCATTTATGCCCAAGTTTTTTTAACAATTTTTTTTCAATTTTTATCTGCTTAAAACACTTACTTGAAATGGTTTACATACATTTTAGGCTTAAAATAGTTCGCCGTTGCCATACTTATTAAGTTATTTACGGCCTGTTTATGAAATGTTTTGCAGATATGTGAGCAACATGCGACCTTACTTGACTTTACTTTTGCGAAGCAACATTACGGAAGGCATCTCTGATCAATTTTAAGCAAATCATTTTAAAATAGTTTAATTTTATGAAAAATAAGTTCGCAAGAAAAACATACTTTCTGTGGCTACCCATGCTGAATCGTTGCTTGACTGATTTGTCTGAAAATAGCTGTCAATAAATAAACTCTGATGTCTAACTAGTGATTCTATCTGGTTTTCTCAAGAAGAAGGACTATTTAACTTGTGAAGAACAGTTTTAGTAAAATGATATACCTATTACAATTTTTTGTATGCAGTAACTAACAAGCGTCCCGTTTTTAGGTTACTGGGCATAAATGGGTTAAGATCATTTGAAATTGAGATCATGATCATAAGATGATTACATTTTTAGTAACCATTTATCCTTAACTTATTCTTTGTAAAAAATTATAAAGTTGTTTAAAACACTATGGTAATGGAACATATTGACACATGAAAATGTTTAAACATAGGATATATATATATACTACATATTTGTTCAAAGAGGGAAAATTAATTTATTAAAAAAATTATAACAGCTATAAGTATTTGTATTTTATATTTCGTTCCATTATAATCTGAATTATTTGTCTTGTTTTTTCTTACTATACTTTTCGTACTACATTTTCTTATTTTATTTGCAGAAAGTTATTTATTTATTTTCTCTATACTAATAATAAAGCTGAAGGTGGGTCTTTCTTTCCTTCCTTCCTTCTTTCTGTTTGTCTGTCCGTGGATCGGGTAGCACCCGAAAAATGGCCCAAAATTAGTTTGTAGCATGGGTGTGTGCACTACGAAGCTTATTTTCAAAAATTCTATTTAGTTCTTTTTCTATTCTAATTCTAAGCTAATTTTTCATACAAATCGACAAAACGGGGAAGAAATATTTCATACACATTTACAAGTTTTATGTCATTCAAAAGCTTGAAATTTTCTGCTAAAAATGATGTCAGTTCGAAGGTTCCAAGAGCATTAGAAAAGCTTTAATAATTGTTTATAGAATCCCAAAGTTCAAGGCTTGCCCTTCAGTAAGCCAAACGATTTTAAGTGATTAAGCTCGAGAATAAAATTTAAAAATAAAGATGAAATGAATTATTTTATCAACTGAAATTAACTTTTCATGTTGCTTCCATTGTTATGTTTTTAAACCTTTTATTTGTTTCGTTCTTTTTCCTTAATAAATTATAAAATGTATTTGTTTTAGTAGCTATCCAAACTCCAAACCTTATCAAAATTATTTAAATGAAATGTTTTAACTGTTTTCTCAGTTTTACGGATTTAAAACTCGGTGAATTATAAAAATATCGTATACATTGCGGTGTTGAAACGTTCTTTCTAAAATGTTTCATTTCGAAAAATGCATTATTTTGTTTTTAAAGCTAGGAAAGAAAACTTCCTTCTTATTTAAAACTTTGGTAAGATTTCTGTTGGTCTCTGCAAGCAACAAAATTGTTCTTATTTTCTCCTTTGGCTTATTTTATATCATATTTTTAAGTAATTACAGTTGAATTATAAGTAAAATTGAGTATTCTTTCAGTAATATCAATTTATCACCAAATGACCTTGTAATTTTACACCAGGGGTAAAGCCGTGCGGGTATAGCTAGTTTATAAATATTTTCATAGTAAATTCTATTTCGAGACATACTTAAAGTAATTTTGGTTAAAAAATATTTTTTCCTTCGTTTAATCGGAAAACTTAGGCCGATTATAAATAAAATGAAATACTCATATTTTTTGCATTCCAATTTAAGTTCTGTAATTTAATTATTCATAGCAGTGTGATGTGAACATCAACTGCGAGGGTTATATCTTAATGTTTCATTCAGTTTTACGTACGTTTTGAACAATTGGTTTTGCTTTTCTTCTGTACAAATCCACATTACAAATAGTAATGTTTGCAGAAAATTATTTACTATTAGCAAATTTAATCATCATAGTTTCCTACTGAATGCTTAAAAAAAAAAATAATTTTAATTTTTTTTCCCACCGGGGGATTAAGCGGCAAAATTTGGCCGGTATTAAATAATCGGCACAGAGACCAATTATGGCCGATTAATCGGTATATCCCTACTGGCTACACTAATTTCCAAGTGGTGAGCTACTGGCTGCACTTCTTTACTATTTCAAGCACGCATTGAGTATTAAGTTCCACAAAATTCTCAATTCCAGAATGTTGGCAATTACACAAAGTGCCTTACTTCAATTTAAAATTTTACGTTTTACAATACTCAAAAATATTCGAGAAAGAGTAAAACCCCATAATAATCCCAGAAACCAGAGAATATTTGGCTCTTAAAATGCTAGTCTCCAAACGGTATTACTCCCTGGATGTTTGATTTCCGAAAAATGCATCTACATTTTAAAAGAAAAGGTAAAATTCCACGATGTTTTCAAAAAAATAAAGTGCTTTGGGACTTACATACTGTAAAAGTTTTTTGGTGAAACCTTAAAAATTTTTCAATAAGATTTTATTTTATGTAAGAAAAGCAAACAGAAAGTTATTAGTTTTAAATTTTTTAACATAAAATAGATTTTTCTCACCAATCAACTTTAAGTTTTTTTTTCCATTAAACAAACGGATTTTTTTGCGGTTATAAGTTTTTCAAAACAAGATTTCTATACATCGCTAAGGAAGCAAGCTTATAAACTAAAAATGGGGATCTTATGTGGTAAGTTGTTTTCGCTTTGCTTTCAATTCAGGCGGACAAGTTCTAAGCGTCCATTAAAGAAGGTAAACTTTGTATCATTTAAAAAAGTGTCAACCGTCCGTAATAAAAATATAATGTAAAGCATTCTGGATAACAGCATTTTTATTTTATACCTATCTTCTATTTATACTCTCTATTTATTGTTCCTCTTTATTTTCACTTGTTTTCTCTTTTATTTTTCCTTTTTATTTTAAAAAAATCGTTTCATGCATATTAGTTTTATTTCCGCCCTCCTTTTGTCATTGTGCCCGAGGAAAATACTGTTGCCAATCCATTCAAGAAAAGACATCTTAAAACTTGTTTTTAAAAAAGTAATATGTTCATTCACTGATACTTGTATGTATAGAAGCAAATACACCCACAGCTCGATCATGACATCCTGAGACTGCAGTTTCGTTCATATTCTGGACTCTTCAGTCAGGAGTAGCCAATAATCGTAATTTAGTAAATGAATTCATAAGCAAACGAAATGATCTATTTCACTTGCTCCATCCACGTACGTATTTATTCATTTATTAATTTATTCCACTTTCATTTACTTATTAATTCCCTTTTCTATTCATTCATTCACTCATTTTGTTATTCATTCTCTATTTTGTTCACTCATTTCTTTTCTCATGTTTCAATTAATACATTTATTTTTTAAATTCATTTATTCGTTTAATTATGCATTCATTTGATGAAAATTACTGTAACTCATCAAGTAGAAAATGTTTAAATACAAAAATATTGTATTTTTCACTTTGCCCCATGGTTTTTTAAGGCGAAAAATTTCCACCTGTTTTTGAAGGTGAAAAACAACTGCCAAAAATGAAAAATAATGTTTCAATGATAGTTGTACATCAAAATACATTATTCCTTCTATATGTACACTTATTTTGAAAACCAATTTTTTCATCTTTCAATAGGTATGTTAGCTTGACTATTTCACTTTGCCTCACATTCCCCTATATAGTA
This sequence comes from Uloborus plumipes, assembly GCA_038373865.1. Classification (NCBI taxonomy): domain Eukaryota; kingdom Metazoa; phylum Arthropoda; class Arachnida; order Araneae; family Uloboridae; genus Uloborus; species Uloborus plumipes. The sequence goes on from JAXGGA010002521.1 coordinate 44,287, forward strand.
GTACACGTATAAACCATACTATACTAATGCTATATCGTATATAAAAATGTGTCTATACTACTATATCATTTATATATCAGCTTAAAACTTGGATTTTAATGCCTGGTTATGAGTATTTGTTGAACATTTAATTGGCGCAGTTTTACCTATTAGTGCTCTTGCTCCATAAAACCCAAAACAATCAACCAACATTTGTAAACGTTCAAAACAGGGTTTAAAAAAAATTTAACGGACGGTCAAACCCATTAATGTTGCCCATCCTACATCCGACTCTCCAAATGCGGCCCGTGACGCTGATTAATCTTGCCCATTGTCATCTTCAATGTTCCTGATCAGAAACCATATTCCGGAATTTAAAAAAAAAAAAAAAAAAACAGCTGGTCACCTTCGGTCGGTAATGTGAGTTTTTGTCGAACATTTCTGAGCCAAATAGTCGAAAATTGGTTTTAAAACACACATGGATACTTCGTATCAGTAAAATAAGAATGAGACCTCCAAAGCCGAACTGTTGGTTTGCAATTTTCTTTCCTTTTTCCATGTTATTTTAAAATATTTAAATATAGTTTAAGGTTATAGGTGCTCTGGCGCGCAAGATTCATCTTAGTATGAATTGCGGCCCTCGTGTAGAAAACATTTGGGCACCATTGCTATAACCTCTCCGGACAAAAGTTTCAATGTGCATCAAAACTCATTAAATTCCAGATTGTGCATTATTTTTGCAGCAAAGCGCACGATACTGATTCTAATAACTTTGAAAGACTGTAAGTCATTTAACTTTAACAGAAAAATGTATTTTAAATAAAAAAAGAAATTAAGGAAAAAAAAACTTTTTTCTGACTAAAAATCATTTTTGCATCGCAAGCATTAAATTTCTTTACAGGGATAAATATCCCACGAAACAATATTTTTTTCTTTAAGTGTTATTTTCCTCTTGATCTGCTCAAAAAAGGCACCCGTCCTATTATTTAAGTCTTAAGAGATTTCTCTAATTAACAGATTAATAACTTTACATTGGTCGGTACAGAATCAAATAACCTTCTACAATTTATGCATTGTATTAATAGCGTAACAACGTATTTTAGTTACAGTGGGTTTATGAATAGACCTGGTTCCATTATATAAAAAAACAAGCATCCAAATCAATAAAACTATCTCTTTACCTAAAGAAAATTTTGAAAAGTCAAGTTTGCCGAACTTAACAAAGAAACTTTCTTGGAAGTGTTCCACCTATTATTGATTTTACGTTCGAAAAATCTGCTCTCTATCTGCATTTCTCTTTTGGTGTGAAAAACGTTTTTTTTTTTTTTTTCCAGTATATTTTTTCTCTTTGTTTAAAAATATATAATAAATGAAAATATTGGCAAAAAATGACATTGTCGGATGATTTACTACGCTGCTCAAAGTACGAAAGTACGTAAATACTTACCTGTATAATTGGTCTTCTCAAGTCTCACTTCTATGAGTTGTAAATACATCAATAGCAAAAATGTTGCATACATCAGTGATGGATTTACACATCTGGGATGGTATCGTAATGCATTCTCTGTAAGCCCTTTTTGTAATGTAAATATTTTTCACGTGCAGTTTTAGATCCCTTTCGGAACCTTGTTGTCGCAAGGGCCATTCAACATTGCTTGCGTATTTTGCCACTAACATACATCTGAGCTTCTGTATAAAACTAATCCTTATCTGTTCATGTTTTCATCATAATACCAATCTGTTAGTAGTTTACGGACGTTAAAATGAAACTCCATCTGCACGTTGCTGAACTGAAAAAATGTATTAGATTGGGCAACATAAAGCAAACACTCATGTTATGCTTCAAAACAAATCAATGCTGCATGTATTATTGCCTATTTTGCTTAGGTAAATTGCAGTTAGTGATAATTTTAGTTGAAGTAATACTTCGAAAAGGTTTCGCTTCGCTTTATAATTTCTTTTTTTTTTTTTTTTGAAAATTAAATGCTGTATCTTATGAGCTCAATTCAGATTTCGCGACTAAATCTGCACAGAGTATAGACATTTTAATAAAACTTTGATATAAAATCATATGTGTATCAAACTCCATGTTTAAATATGTATAAATTGAACACATTCCAGTCAAAAATTATTAAATCCTAGCAGACCTGTGTGAAGTATTCAAGCTTGACAGCAGCAGCTCAAAAATCCGATTTTTGTAATGATAATTTTTCAAAGAACAGCCGTAATTTGAATTATTTGCTTTTAGTCGATGGTATAAGTAGAGAAGAAAGTAAGCCATTACTTTTGTAGTTTTATGAAGTATTAATGAAGAGAGCACCCAGAAAAATAAAGTAAAAATGTTATTCATGTTACTGCAGTTTATCATGCTAAATACCTTTACTTTTTGGAAATTTGGAGCAAGGTAGAATCCTAGTTTATGGTCCGGGTTTGGCGATTTTGCTTAAAGTCGCCAAGCAATCCAATGATCCAATGATAATTCTATGGTTGCCATTTTGCTTAAAGTCGCCAAACAATCCAATCATCCAATGCTAATTCTGTGGTTGCCAGATTTATTCATTTATCGCCGGACCATAAACTAGGATTCTACCTGGAGCAAAATTAATCCGAGGGGGGAAAAGGCATCCAAAAACGACAAAAGCTTTGGTGGGATTGAATTCGCGTCTAGCACGACGCTCTTATCAAGCGAGACGTACGGCCTTGTTCGTGAGGCTCTGTAAATTGATGCAATTCTTAATTTCTAAAAAAAATTATAATAAGCTGATTTTTTCGACAAATCACCACAATGTGAGTTATCTAAGTATTTGTCGCCGAAAACGGCGGAAAAACCTTAAAAATGATTTCTAACACATGAAGTTTGAGTTGGTAATTATTAAAGAAGTTATGGTGATGTCGCACCCTAGCAAATAGATGAGCACCTTAGTAAACACCTTAACATTGGGTTCTAAATCTGTATGCACCAGTTCCACATTTCAAAGTTAGTAGAATACTACATTTCACACTCCGGTCCCCGTACTACCACAGCTTCGTGGTTACGGATAGGCCTGAAGAGCTCTGATCATAATTTGACAACTAGGTCGAGCAACCTAGACCAGCACCCCAAGTACGTTCACTGGAGTTGGCCACGACATTTTTACACCCCAGCCCTTAGTCAGACGGGATCTTGATCGCTGGACGAACCGGTCCCCGACACGTCCGATGCTTACGATCGGCCACCAGCCAGGCTACTACTGCTAATACCATACATAAATGTTCCTTCTCAAAAAAAAACTTAAAATCACAAGCAAAGAAACAAAATTGAAAATTTCATTTAAATGCTTATAAAAAACATCGAGATAAATAAATTAAGTCATTAAAAACAATTAAAATGTAAAATAATCCGCGAAATTAATAAAACCATTAATATCATTGATAAAATGGTTTTATTAATTTCACAAATAAAAATGAATATCCTCAATAGAATAGCATGAAAAGTTACAATTAAGTCTAAAGTAATCTTTGAACTAAATAAAGCAGGTCATTAAAAAACATTATAAAATAAAATCATGAAGTGCAATCATAGCAGCATAGTATCCAAAATTTTCTGCTTTTGCCAAGGTCGAAAATAAACAAATCGCCAATCGCATATGCAAACTTAATCTATTCTTACCCAATTTTTAGCCTACTTTCCCGTTAAAAATAAAAGAGACGAAAAAAGCATTAAAATTGGCTTAATGCATCTAAAAAATGTCGCCAAGTCCAAAAAATATCGCCAAGTCCAAAAAATATCGCCAAGTTCAAAAAATATCGCCAAGTAAAAAAAAGTCAAAAAGAAACAAAAAAATGAAATAAATATCGAAAAATTAAAAATTTGAAAGTAGGGTATTGAGATGGGGAATTTGTGCGTCGGTCGGTCTGTCGGTCTGTCGGTCGGTCGGTCTGTCGGTCTGTCTGTCCCCCCCTAATAACTTTTGAATGAACAATCCGATTTGGACAAACTTTTTTTTGTTGGAAAGATCTCGGCGAGTACAGCTCATTCCCATATTTGATTTTTCGATTTGAACAATTTTTGGTTCAACTTTGAGCCGTTCAAACAACCGGTCCCGCGATACTAACTTTTGAATGAACAGTCCGATTTGAACAAACTTTTTTTTGTTCGAAAGGTCTTTTCAAGGATACTTCATTCCCGTATCTACATTTTCGATTTGAACAATTTTTCGTTCAACATTGAACCGTTCAAGCAACCTTTCCCCACCTAATAACTTTTAAGTAAACCGTCCGAATTGAATAAAGTTTTTTTTGTTCGAAAGATCTTATCAAGAATACTTTATTCCCGTTTTTAAATTTCCGATTTGAACAATTTTTCGTTCAACATTGAACCGTTCAAACAAGCTCTCACCCCTAATAACTTTTGAGTGAACCGTCCGATTTAAACAAACTTTTTTTTGTTCGAAAGATCTCGGCAAGGATACTTCATCCCCGTTTTTAAATTTCCGATTTGAACAATTTTTCGTTCAACATTGAACCGTTCAAACAAGCTCTCACACCTAATAACTTTTGAATGAACAGTCCGATTTAAACAAACTTTATTTTGTTCAAAAGATCTCAGCAAGGATGCTTCATTACCGTATTTAAATTTTCAGTTTGAACATTTTTTTTGTTCAACATTGAACTGTTCAAACAACCTTTCCCCACCTAATAACTTTTAAGTGAACCGTCCGAATTGAATAAACTTTTTTTTGTTCGAAAGATCTCGGAGAGGCTCATTCCTATATTTCACTTTTCAATTTGAACCATTTTTCGTTCAATGATGAACCGTTCAGAAAACATTTTAACATGAGCGCCTACGGAGGAATTTAAATTGAATGTTGATTCTGAACTTCAAGGCGGATTTCCTTCAAAATAACTTTGTAAGAAAATGGTTTTGATAAATAATGTATTGTAAAGTACTTTTTTGAATAATCTTCTGTGAGGACTCTGATTCCGACTCCGACTCCGCAAACATGGCGGAAATGCAGTTTCAGAAAAAATGACTGACTGGGCAGACGATTTTTTGTATATTTATTTATTTGTTTTGTTTAATTTATTATTTTTTTTTTTTTACCAGACGATTTTTTTTGTTAACAAAAATTTTTCATTCACGAGAGCATTTTATTCCTTATTTATATTTAACAACTGGCAACGGATTAAAAATGAAATTCAAGACATTTTATTAACGAACGAGTTTTTTTTTCTTTCTTTGATAAAATGTGTTTTGAAGTTCTTTGTACTTTTATTTTATTTATTTTTTTTTCTTTTGAAAACGATTGTGGAATTTTTCTACGGAAGAACTATAGCAGTTACATTCTTTTAAAGGTGCGACAAAACTTTATTGACTCGTTTATTTACTTTTTACGTGTCTATTTTATCTGATGAGAGGGGTATATTTTGCTTTCAGAAATCAGCTTTAAGTGCAAAAAGATATGTTTGACATAATTTTTAGTTTTAGATAATCAAGAGAATATTGATCAGATGCTACAATGCCTATGTCGATGTACGGGAAAGTAGGCTCGTTTAGTTCTTGACAGAACTTCTTGTTATCTTTTCACTAAGAAAATTTCATTAAACAATTCAATAGAATGATTCATTAGAATAATTAAGTTATTTCATATCGTTCGAGGTAAAAAAAAAAGTTTCTCCTTTTGTTCATCTTCAAACAACAGCACAAACCGAAATTTTTTCAACATTGTGTACTTAAACAGATGATTCAAAAAAGGTTTTTTACTTCCGTGTTGCATAAATTCGTTCAAGGAAAACATTGTTCTTCAGGTATGTTACGTAATCAAGAAAGAAAGTCGGAAACTATTGTGATGGCAAAATCGATACCTAAAGGAACGCCCTAGAAAAATGGAATCATCTTTAGCAACATAAATTTTCCGTTCGCGTGCCATGATACTTTGGAATTTAACATTCAAATTTTCCAGCACTTGAAAGCTTCACGTGGAGAGGAATGACATTGCATTTGGATGGAAGTTGAAGTAGAAAAATACTACCGTCCCCAAACGACTTCTTTTTTTTTTTTTTTTAATGTTACGTGTTAAAAGATTTTGCTTTAACATTTTCGAAAAACTTATTCTCTACAGATTTAGAAAAATTAATGTGAGATGGCCTGGAAATAGAAGTCTTGGCTTTCTAACTGCTTCTTTGGAAAATATTCAATTTACAAAAATCATTTTTCACCCATTGTTTTTCAGTGATAAGAAAAATGAAGTGCCGATGAATTCCTTAATTATTTTTTTTCTGAGAAATCTGAGACTACTCGATAAATATTCCATATGCTTGTGTTGCATTCTAAATATTTCACCAACATAAAAGATTCTCAAAAGAGGGGAGATTTGTTTTCTTGTGATAGATAAATTATTTTTCATCAGAAGAGTAACTGCAATTGTTACTTAAACAAAAAAATGTTTTAGCATTCTATTTTTTCAGAAATTCTTGATGATTTATTTTAACTTCTTTTGGTGTAACTTGGGTGCGCTTTTATCTGCTTAATAATAATAATTCTTTATGAAACAACGTTTGAAACTTTTTCCAGCCATCTAATTTTATACCTTCTTGTTCTATTTAATGCGGTAGCAGTACATTTTTGATTTTATTTCATTTATTTATTATTATTTTTATTTTCATTTTTATGAATGTGCAACTGGATACTTTTAAATGTAAATTTTTGCAAAAGCATTTCATAGTTTCTAAACAAGTTTTAATTGACCCTTAAAAGTCAAAACAAAATGGTTTTAAACACTTTTTGTCGGAAATTGACTTATAATTTCATTTTGATGCAGTAATACTATATTGCAATCAAAAAAAAAGTTTTTTTAATGTTTAGCTTTAACTTTCAGTTCACTGTAATACATTTGACTGGTGGCAAATAAAATTTGCTCCGCAATTTTTCTTCGTTCATGCTTTTAAATATGTTTCGAAAAAAAGAAGAAACAATTTATTAATCACAAAAGTCGGTTTATTCTGTTGCTGAATGTATTGTTGTGTTGCTCTACTTAATTTTTAGCTCTTTGTTTGTTTTAAAATTTGAATTGCTTTAACCACTATCAACTGTAATGGAAAATGAATTCCATACTGCATTTTCCTACTACTATTCCTTTAAATAAGCATTGATAGAATAGTTTTGGCATTTGGTAATTGGTTTTTCCAAATTAATGGAAAGAAAAACATCAAGTACAGACGTAAAAATCTCTGTACCTCAAAGCCAAACTGAGGAAGACCATTATCCCTAATTTGCAGGGGAACCGAAAAACGTTTGCCTGGTGTATACGTTGTGGGTATTATAAAAAATGAGAATAAGTCCACAAAAAATAATTAAATAGAGATATCGCTACAAATCTTCAGTATATCTTCAAAATATGCTCCTTAGGGCGCTTTTCCACTTACCAACACGGCAACGATAAATCGTAAGCGATTGTCGTCATCCGACATTGGAGCACGCAAAATGCATTAAAATATGCTATGCGCTTTTCCATCTCCCGATTCCAGGACGATTGTGCCGTCTCCGACCGAACGCTGTCGTTTGTCGTCCCATTCGTGTCGGATAGCATCCGTCTCGCCTTTAAAATCGGGACGATATTCATCCGTCTGTTTACATTCTTCGAACTATAGCAATGGCGTTTAAATTCGACATCTCTGCATTAATAAAATATAAGCTTCAATTTGCAGACGATTGACAAAAGATGTAGCAATAAAAGATTTGAATCATTTTATTTTATACTTTGTTTCATTAATTGTAGCGCAGACGATTTTTAATGCTTTAAAAGAGATTAAATTTTCATTCTGAACTTTTTTCGATGAGCAACACAGAAGTCATGGCATTCAAGTTTGACGTGTCTGTTTTGTGTGAATTAATTGAGTAGTGATTGTGTCTATGGGATAAGCGAAATATTTTATACAAAAAACAAAATTCACAGGGAAAAAGCCCGGGAAGAAGTTTTTAGATTTTTAGATGAAGAATATGACGGCAAAATTTCTACAGACAAGAAAGAAACAGGTAAGATCAAAGAGCATTGTTCGTAACTGTAAAAATATAGTGTACACTTTAGATTAAACTACTTGAACCTTGTCCAGATTTTAAATTTTTACTACTTAAATTTTTGTAAATTTAGTAAAAATATTTAAAATCACCTAAAATCTTTTCGCAATTTCTTGAAAAGTGCATAAAACTCGCCTACAATGTAACTTTCTTTAAAAAATATCGTGCACCCAATGCCGTCTCTTAATTTTTCTTTTTATCATGAGGGAAAGCAAATATAGTAGTCGCAATCTGTTAAATTGAGCAGCTGTAATAATATACGTGCGAACAAAGTGCTGTTTCGAAATGAAATGCGGTGGAAAATGATCCCTTCGGGGAAACGATATCGTTTGAGTGGAAAAGCAGTGCTATAGACGACACGACACCGTACTTATCGTTGGAATATTACCGTCCGACTTTCGTCGTTGTCGTGTCGTCAAGTGGAAAAGCACCCTTAAGCTTTTTCACACTTCTACAGACGACATTTCCACGCTTCGTGCGCCCCCTGGATCACCAACCGAAACATCCTTCAGAGCATGCGTGCAAGCCCTTTTGACATCATCTATAGGGTTCTCTGGTGGCTCCCTTTGAGGGCGGTTTTCACTTTAGGGAAGAGGATAAGGTCCGTTGGGTTTAGGGGGTGAAGGTCAGGTCTGTTGGGATTAGGGGGGTCAGGATCGGGGCTGTAGGGAGACTGTGGAAGATACTTTGAAACGGCATCAAGGTTTTGCTTTTAAACGTCCGTTAAAACCTTCAACACGAGTTTGGCGCAAATCTTCCTCATCCCAAGATCCTCACTGATGGTTTTGCGCACAGTTATTTTATCCATTCCTAGCTGTTTTGCGATTATACGAACACTTAAATGGTCTATGTTCAGCAAATTTCGCACACGTTGTTCGTTTTCCGCGGGTTTTGATGTTGACGTGTGACCTGCACGAGGTTCGTCCTCCACGCTCCCCCAGCACTCTTTAAACATTTTGTGCCATCTAAAACTTAAGCTTTCAATAAGCTTTCCCTGCCGTAAGCTTGCTGAATCATTTCCACTCAAAATTTAATTGCATAAGCTGTTCGATGCTTCGTCGCATTTTGAGCTTGCACACACGTTTTTGAAGACGTCTACGAAACGCGTGATTCCACCTCAACTAAAGCCAGCAGGTGACTGCCGAGTGGATCATTATCAAGGTCGAAGGCCGCACTACCGACTAACAACCATCCGGAGGGCCCTCTGGCGTACAACCACATCAGGACAAAAATATTCTCATTACTTAAAATACAGACCTTGTACAAAGGTTGAGATTCACGCTCTTTTAACTTTGATAATTAATTAGAAATTATTTTTTATCTTAGAATTACGTTCTTGTAGCTAAATGCGGGTTAGGATTTTGCGTACAATACACTAATAGCCTGAAATTTTTTTTCAGGCTATTTTTCAAACGCTTGTCTTGAAAGCATTTTTCAAACGATAGTCTGGCTCTGTACCGATTTATTGATTGGTTTTTCTAGCATTGGATTACCCAGCAGACATGGCACCTTCTACCAAATAATTACTTTGTATTATTAGACTGTTCGTATTTTTTATTTTCAAAACGAAAAAAAAAACGCAAGTGCGATTTAAAAAAAAATACACTCATCGTATGCCATCCTTTGAAAATGCATGCTTTTTCAAGTTTGGCGAAAAACTCTGCGTGTTGTACGCCAAAACAAGCGAACAAAAAGATGTTTTTGAAAAAAAAAATGCTTATATCTTCATGAATATAATTGATGCTTTCAAGAAAATCCATTAAATTACTGCACGTAGTAAGTAAACTAATTTGCGGGAATTTATAGTTGATTTCAAGCTTTTTACGATGAAACGTTATCAAAAAACGTTCTTGGTTTTTTTCATTTGTTACTTGTCTCCTAAATGTTTGGGTGATTAAATTTTTATTGAAACATATTAGTTGAAACACATTTTTTTTTTCATAAAATTTACTCAACGATTGTTCACTAACTTCTCGAGAAATTCTTTAAAATGTGAATTTTTGCAAGACATAGTTTTTGGCCCACCACTACATAAATCCCTCTATACCATGAGATAATTTCGTCCTCTGATCTAACTTAATCCATTTCTGTCCAGCTTCTACTAATGTATTGATTCTTCACTTCCTTCACTTCATTTTGTGTGCGTAAATAATTTCATTTTCATGAGTGTTTCGTGTCCTAATTTAATCTTTGAGTTCATTATCTGCTTGAGTTACTTATTGCGGAATGTGTAAGAATTTTCCAAAAACACAAGATTTGTTTTCTACTTATTTTCGGAAGAGGTCTCAACTACCAGCCTTGCTCTAATGTAAGACTGATTTATGACAACATTTTCACTTAACAATGTCGGAAAATTCTTTTGTAGCAAAACTTTTTTTTAGTTCTACCGATCGCTTTTAATGAAGATGGACATTCTTTAAAAATGTGGGGAACATCAAAGAGTTTTTCTCGTCAAGTGAATTGTAAATGATTTTATTACTTTTTGTTTTGGAACCCTATTACACCGAAATAATAGCGGGTTTTTTTCTTTTTGAATTAGTTGATTTTTTTTTCCCCTGACCAGTTATGTTCTTCAACGGAAAAGTGAAGCGTTGGTTATCAAATCCAGCTAAATCAAGTTTTTTTTTTACTTTTACAGGAAAAACAAAAAACACTTTCCGCTCTGCTTACTTAATTTTTTCAAAAGATATTTTCTCGCTTGAAGAACACTTGGAGTACTACTTCATTTTCGTTTTCGTTTTTATGTCTGGAGTGGTGTCTCATTCTTTACAGATGAAACATTGTTTGGCTTGAACTAGTATGGAAGCAAATCAACCTTTTTTTTCATCCAAGTTAAAGTTTAATTTATGAGGTTTCTCACTATTACTCCATGTACCAGCTTTTGCAATAAAAATTCTTAATCGATTAAAGACTGTGTTGCAAAAATGTTGTCAGAAGGCGAGGGCCCTGGCCACTACCAAAGAGATAAAAGTAATATAACTTTAAAATTAACTTTATTTTAATTTCTTTTTTCACAACATATTAATAAATATTTTAAACTATTTCTTAAGAAAAGAAGAAAAAAAAAAACGCACACACGTACAAAGCATGTTTGAATTTAATCACTCAGCTTTGCTATCGGAGTATACGACCAATATTGATTCGGTGGTCTAACTAAAATTGTAAAAGAATTCAGAAAAATCTCTAGTTTCCTTTTCAAGGGTAAATAATATCACTATTTGTACAATAGTTCTTTTACAGAAGTTCCTATTTTCGTTATTATTACGCTATTTCTTACTAATACCGTGCGTTATTGTACCATTTTCAGGAAATTATGTTAAGTTTAGTAGTTCATTCGCTTAAAAAGGGCTGTTTACCACCACATTCGTTTTCTTTTTTAATCAAAAACTATTGGGGGGAGCACTTTTTACTTTTCTGTGCCCCCTCCCAAAAACTATTTCTCTATCCACCCTTAAATGCAGTTGATGCTGCCCGTACGTGTTTACAGAGGCGATATAATAAAAGCTTACAGTCCGTCCGTGAAAGCCGCGCCTAGCACTCGCGAACCATTCCACTTAAAAAAGGGGTGATGGGTTGTGGGTGGGAACTTTCCGAAGTTTTCAATTTAAAACTTGCATTTGCTATCCTTTTGACATATTCAACTAAACTATGTATTTGAAATTAGCATCGTTCTACGTTGTTTGATACGGCTCAAAATGCTTCTTATTATTCTTCCCTTATTGTTATCTTACCTATCACCCCTATTTTGGTAAGATCAGAGAAGACCTGACGCATGCGTAAATGCGCGGAAGGTTTTACCTAAGAAAATCAGACAGTACCGTAAAATGGGGTGTATAGGAACAGCGGGTTAATCGAAACAAAACTTCCTGACCGTACTAAGGAATTCTTCATAAATATACTATTGAGTATTTTTCGCCATTAATTTTTTTTAGAAAGGTAAGATCATAGGAAGTAGGAAAAAATTACTTTTGTCAATCTGGCAACGCTACTGGCTTATAAGGAGGGCTGCACGTGGAATGCTAGAAAACATCACGTTTTCATAGACTGCAAAACTTCATATGTAAGTACAAACCTTCTTATATTTTAAACCTAAGAGTGGTATGTTTCAATTATGCATGTATCTGAACAACAGAATACCACATTAGAATTTACATTTTTTTAAAATTGTGTCATAAAAATGAAGAATTCTGAAAAATGCCATAGGAAAAAAATTTGCGGGGTGTATCGGAACACTTGGTTCTGTTGTTCCAATTCAAACTTATTTAAAGGAAACTGTTTGAAAAATCAAGATTCTAACCCCAATTCTTCTAGTCAAGACAAGAACAAGGATTTATTACTGTTTATCCCTTCTCGTGAGCAACTAGATCTTAGAATGACAGAAAGTTGCAGATTTAAAAAGATTTTTGCTCCAGGAGACTTCTTTTTACCTTAAAATACATGTGGGAAAGTCATACAGACTTTATGTAGCAAAAGTCCAGCACACAGACAGTGATGAATAAGTGGGAAAATCTTACAGGACAATCCCCAAAACCCAGAGATTTCAAGAAACTAAAGAAAAGGCAGCGTTCATCCCAGAAGATGTTATGAAAAAACTTAAGCCAAGCCACAACTGCTAGTTTTAAGGACAAGTACATATTTGTGGACGATATGAGTGACTTCAATTTATGTTACAGCTTTGTATTTCAATTCAAAAGCATTTCTTAAAATTAATTTTAATTTTTCATAAGTTCAAAATCATTTTGAATTTTGACAAATCATAAACGTTTACTGGTATAGAAAATAAATTTTATTTGACAATAACTATCTGTTCTTATTCTCCCCATCAATATTACTCATGTTTGTGAGACTTATTACAGGTTAAATTGAAAAAAATAAAAATTTTAACATGTGTTCCGATTGACCCCTATCAGCGGGGTGATTCGGAACACCCCTAAATTCCTATATATATAAATAATAACTGTTCGAAATGTTTTGTCTTTGCTTGGAATATCAAAAGCAAAGCAAGACCGAAGTTTTTACCCAAAAAATCAAATTAAAAAAAAATCTTTTAACTACTTTTTTTACAATCAAAGCTGAAAAGTGTTCCGATTCACCCCATTTTACGGTGTTGTTTTGAAGTAAAACGGGTTTTTGGGAACGGTTTTCTTTGTTTCTTTACTTTCTTATTCATTTGCTATTTTATTTCTTCATTTGTTTTTCTCATATAGAAAATGATAAATATGTTGTTAATTCGTTTATAGTTTCAAAAGCTTTCATTTGTTCAGTCATTCTTTTATTTGCTTACTCATTTAATCTGAAATATTTTTAATAATCAAATAGAAAATATTTATTTTTCACTTTATCACATGGAAAAAACGTGCAAAATTTAAAGTTGTTTAAAGGTACGAATTTGCTGCCAAAATTGAAAAATAAAGTTTCAATGCAAGTTTTATTGTAAAATATATTGTTCTTTCTTCTTTTACTACAATTTTCAAAACGCATCTCCATTGTGTTTATTTTGAAAAAAAAAATCGTTATCTTAACTATTTCATTTTGCCCCCAAATTCCCCTTTCAGGCAAAAATATGAGATATCGAATGACTTTTCTAAAAAAAAGTTTTGCACTCGCAAGAGACTATTTCAAAAAAGAAAAAAGAACTCGCTTTCCCAAAACATGTTAACAGAAAACCATCAAAAAGAAATGTTTAAGAACCAACGCATCATTTTTTAGATGACAAAGAACCTTGAAGTCTGAAAATGTACCATGTTGTTGCAGAATACTGATGTAGTAATTTCTCAGCATCACATCGTTGGAGGTACTGGAAAAAGATCGTAGCGAGCCCCTTCTAGAATTCTAAAATATATGTTATGATCTGCATAGAATTTTTTACCTCCAGCATCTTTAAATAGAAACTTCATATGTTCTCGACGTGAAACTTTTCTGTTTTAGAGTTGATATGCGTAGAGCTCTTTGGTTTCAAATATAAATATTTAAAATTCTCTTTTTATTCAAAAAGCATGATATTTTTTTTCTTTCCCATCACATGCTTTTGAGTAAAAATGCGTACCGATAAATGTAAATTATTATTGAACTTACTTGTACGTATCTGCGTGTGCCTCACGTTTTTACATTTTTATTTAAACTAGTTGAAAATGCGCGGAAAATCACTAAAGCGAAAGCTTTCTAAATAGATTTTTCTAACGACTTTTATAGCTAATACTTTTTAAAAATAATTGTGTGTAAAGGAAAGGAAAATTATGTATTGCACCGCCGAACAAGTAGCTTCCATAAAACTTTAACCAAACATAGTAACAAATTCTTACAGTTGCCATACAGGGGTGTAATCTCGTCAAACCCGTAAAACGTTACTTTCCATTAGCGATAAATCCATTATTCCATTATATTGTCAATATACGCCTACTCTATACTCGCGTTTGTGAGTATATCTTAAATGAATCTTGAGATCGTGGCGAACAATGCTATGCTGAAATTAAGAAGCAATTTTGCTTTCAGAAAGTAGAGTTGTATAAATGAATTTCTTGGATAATAATGTAAGAACCATATCTTCATTGTCTTTTCTAAGAAGAAAATATTACTGGTATTTTCAGGGCGTCACATTTTCTGGGCTGGACAATTCCACGGTAGTAGATGTATCAGGTTTTTACAAAACTGTTTGCAATGTTTAGAAAATTGTTAAATCCTGCTTCATTTCACGAGCTTTGTGAAGGACTTAGTCTACTTCTAAATATAATACCGTTAAATTTTTAAGATTTCCAGAAAATATATTTAAATAATATTAAATCTTCACATTTTATTCGTATTTTATAGTAATAGAATTCATACCTTGCTTAAAATGTATGCAACTAAACAATAATCCAACATATTTGGAGTCTTTGCAGGCTGTTTTGCAACAGTTGATGATTTTTATTAAAATGCTATTGCCCTGATATACCACGGAGTTTTATCAGTTTAAACCTTCAATGATAAGAATTCAAAATTTAATTATTCATAATGTAAAGAAAATTACAGCAACTTATATTTCCATTTACTACATACATACTGTATACTCTGAGAAAGTGAAAACAACTAGGAGTTTTCATTCTTCCTCTATTTTTATTTTATTTCATCTATTTATTATTTATTTATTTATTTATCTATATAATAATATAAAGCTGTAGAGTTTGTTTATTTGTTTGTTTGTTTGCTTGCTTGCTTGAACGCGCTAATCTCAGGAACTACTGGTTCGATTTGAAAAATTCTTTTTGTGTTGAATAGTCCATTTATCCAGGAAGGCTTTAGGCTATAGGAGTTATTGTTATAACTAAAAATAATAATGTAAAAAATAATGAACTCTACGAAAAGAATTAGTTTCCTCTCTTCTCGAGAGATGGCGCTCATAAAGAGTTGCTAAACTTTTGCAACAGTGGAGGCGCCCTATACATTCAGTGGTTGACAATCAAGCAGTTGCTCAAGCGGGGAGCTTATAGTTTGCACTCCAATGATTCCCAATGATTTGCCTTTTAATGTGGATTAATTTCCATTCTTCTCGAGAGATGTCGTTCGTTAAAATGATTTTTAGAGAGCTGGTTGACAATTTCTCTAGCCTCGAAAGTCTTGCCTCTTGTCACATGGCTCAGATCACGATATGGTTTTCGTGTTTTTCTTTGATATTCAGGTATAATTTGTTTTGTAGGATTTTTCTATTAACTTTTGTCTTCCTTATTTCTGCATTGTTAGTATTTGTTCATTTGTGGTTGTTTTTTGTAACTTTATTATTATAGTGTACCTCAGGTACTTTACTAAGTACATAATTTAAAACCATAGTATATTTATACAGGGTATTGTTTTCTTATTCTTTTGACTTTTTTTTCTTATGTAGTAGGTAGGTAAGTAGGTTTCAAATCAGTCAAACCGTCTTTTTTTTTTTTTTTTAATGATTTAAGATAGTTACTAATCTAAGTAAATATTATGATACGTCATATTTTTGTAACGTTTTTACTATTTTATATCATTGGTACTAAACACATAATTTAATTGCATGGTATTTTTATATTGGGCAGTGTTTAATTATTCTTTTAACGTTTTTTTTTTTTTTTTTTTTTCTTATGTAGCACATATATACGTTGGCTTCAAATGAGTCTAACTTTTTTTTAATAGTTGCATATAGTTACTAATCTAAATAAATAATTTGATTTGTCATAGCTTAGTACAACATTTGTACTTATCTAAACACATAATAAAAGTGCGTGGTATTTTTATATACCCACTGGCCACACATTGAGCATTGGGGGTGTAGAACTGCTTAAGCTTTTAAACTGTTTGTGTACAGTGTTATCTACGTCAACTTCATGAGGAAATAAATAGAGTGTTCCATTTACATCCTAAAGTTTGGGGGGGGGGGAGAAAACACACTGGGGTTGAAAGAAACATGGTTTTAAAGTTGAGAAAGAACGCATTAAAACAAATCAAAAGTATTTTAAACTAAAAAGTGCCATAGACATATCGCACACCTAGAATGAAATGAGCATATATCTTTTTTTTAAGTCTATGGGAACTAAATGCTAATTCAATTTGAAAAATGCCCCTTTCATTCTCGATGTACGATATGTCTCTAAAAAGGTAGTGGCCAACCTACAGCCGTGCGGGCCATATAGGGCCTGTAAAGCTGATCCGTGTGGCCCGTTCTGTTCAGTGTTACAAATTGAATACTATGTTCTGTAACCTTCCAAAACAACTGATATTCTATATTTGGTATTAAAAATGATTGCTGCGGACTTTGAATCCCATATTGAGAAATTGGTTTCTAAAAACCAGAAGGAAATTTTACATTAGTAAAAAAGGTATAACAGTGATAACATTTCTGGTTCTGTACTTATTTCTTCCTTTTCCGAGTTTTCTCGTTTTATCTAAGAATAAGTAGGTCACTATACAGAAATATTCTAAATGATGGACCTATTTTTAAAAATTCGTATTTGTTGAAGTACCAATCCAAAATGACCAATCCTACTACCAATGAAAGGAAGAAGTAACAAAGTTTTTTTTTTTTTTTTTTTTTTCAATCATAAATGTTTAAAGTGTCCACCCTCTGCATTACACCATCTTGTGACACACGCAGCGGTGATGGTTTAAGAGGGTCAATAATGGCGTACGCAGACAAATAATTTCTGATATCAATATGCGTAGTTAAGATGACCAAAATACATCATATAATTTTTCAGCATCATAATTATTGTTGTGCTCGAGAATTAAAGCTTTTTGATAAGAACAGGAAAAGATAAATTAAAATTTGAAAAGTTCTCTTGATTAAAGTAAGTGTTACCCAAAAAGTGCATGCTATATTTTGGCAAATTTGTGCTTTAATAGCATTAATTTTACGTTTTATTTTAATGTTGTTTCTGATGTTATGTTTCAATTGCATATTTTGAAATGTATTGAACAGTATCAGATGAAAGAACAAGCATTAGTCGATGTTTCTGAAACAAGTTTTCAATAAAAATGAACAAAATTGAACTGTAAGATATTCATAAACGTGACAAACAGTACAGTTTGATATTTTTTCCAGCAACCTCGGGAGCTTTTGCGCATGCCTCAGGTCTACTGGTTTTGTCAGAATGGGGGTGATGGTAATAAGAAAGGTAAAGAATGGGGAGGAGATTTTGATTTATTTTTTCATTAGATTCTTTTATGGTTAGTTTGCGTTGATGTTCTTTTCTTTTTTAATTTATTCCCCTTGCTTATCAGTTCTAGAAAAATAAAATAATATGGGACAAATCAGGTGCATTATCTTGATCAAGTACTTACGCCTTTTCGAAGTAGAACCGTTGAACGATGCTAGGTGCTGCTCTCGAGGTTGGACAGTAAAATGGACATGTCAAAAAAAACAAAAAAAAAAAAAAACGAAATAAAGAAAGAATTTTTTTATTTTTTTTCTTTCTTTGAATTTTGTCCTATAATAAAAGTTTCTCAACAGAAAATTTTTCTTCTGTCTCGATTTCAGAAAAGAAAAGGTAATAGCTAAACAGTTTTAAATTCTTTTTTTTTTTTTTTGATAATTTCGGAGGGGGCTGCAGCCCTATCAGCCCACCCCCTGAATAAACCACTGAAGGTGCCGATAGAGTTCGCACGGCAATAGACAGCCATTCGTTTCACTGTCAGTTGACAGAGATGACTACAGTGGAGCAGTGGCGTAGCAAGGTCTGTTGGTACCCGGGGCGAAGCTCAATTTGTCACCCCCTCCCCCAATGTTTCGAGCAAAATGACAAATTGAAGAGTTTTTTTTTTTTTTTTGTCATTAAATTCTTTTTTTTATTATTAGGTGGGCAAAGTGTCATGATACAACGCCTGTAAAAGTGTTTATATAAACTAAAACCAAATACTGAAAATTTTCTCACGCAAAAATTCTCGTGTAAGAAGAAGAGAAAAAAACGAGACAAAAAGGAAAATTGGCCTTCGTCCCCGAAACACACAGTAGAGAATGAAAAAACATTGTTGCATTTTGATTTGTAGTACGTACAAAAACACGCAGCATATCTGCTGGGCTGTGGAGTCGGCGAGAGAATACACGGCTCTTTTACGAACATAAATATAGTGCCACTTCCATTTTAAATCAGGCAGGTATAGGAGGTAGGAGGCAGGAACAGTGGCGCAAACAGAAAATATTTGGGGGGGGGGGGGGCACTTTGAAAAATTCATAAATGAATTCAAAAATGGTATAGTTGACGAATTTTTTATTCCATACCCCACGGTATTAAAAGGGGTTCAAAGGCACTGCCCCCTTAATTTTTATTGAAATTTTAGTTTTAAAAACTAAAATTTTAATGAGCTTTGACTTTGCAGAGAAAGGGGGGTCGGGAGCTTTTGCACGAATCCTAAACACGTGAGTGCATGCCTTATTTCATAACGTTAATAGGCACTACCGTTAGTTCAAAATTAAGGCTCTAAAAACGCAATTTTAAGCGACTTTCGATGTTTTTTGGTGTTTGGAGCATTTTCAGTCTACTAAACGAAATTTCAAATTCTCTGAAGGTTTTTCCTATTTTTTTATGTTACAAAATGAGACTGACGGCTTTTTACCTGAAAAACTGCAGGGGGTTGGGAGAACGGCCTTGTGTTTAGGAAGTACGCAATAGTGTATTTCCATTTGTTTAACCATTTGTTTGAAATTAGAATCAAAGGAAAATTAAAAATATATTTTCTAAAGTGCGAGAAAACTTTTTTTTTTTGGTATACAGTAAACCATTTAAAATTAATGTAGGTGCAGTAAATTTTATTTTTTAGATAAAATCTTACAAAGGCATTACAATGATCTTTCCTATATGCACTCTATAATGTACATACCACTTAGAATTGATTCTATTTTTGAACATTTATTGGCAAAAATTGTTGTAGTTTTTGAGTTAAATTGGTAGGACTAGGTGTATCAATCATTTTTAATGTCCCAACAGCGGACAGCAGTTACGTCCTGCCACTGTCATTTAATATATTAGTGGAAGAATCAGATAACTGTATCTCATAATACGAGGGCGTTTATAAGGGGTGGTCTCAGAAGGCCCTTTCAAAAATTTAAAGTTAAAACTATTTCTGGTAGAGATCTCCCTCCTCCTGTCACCTGTCTAATGTCTTCAAAGGTTAATTTCCGAATGAGTGTTTAGAAAAGAGAGCTCCCAAATTTCTCAACCTAACATCCCCCTGATAATTTTAAAGTGTCAGTTTTAATATTCAACACTGAAAAATTCAAGGAGAAACCTCAAACCCCCTTCCCATCCCCTAAAAACTTCAAACATAACCTAAAAATGCATTTTTAGGCCTTAAACTTCGAAAAATCTTATTAAAGATCTTCTGAACGTTATTAAAGATATTCTAAATGGGTTTTAGGATATTAATTAAAAACATTTCTGTTAGGGAGTTCACGAACCACTATTCCCTACCAAAGATAGTCTAACATTGTCACTGCCGGCTCGTACAGGGGGAAAGGGGAGTGACTGCCCCCTCACTTCCAAAACTAAAGGGACCTTGCCCCCTCACTTTTCAGAGTTAAAAAGTAATGCTCAATGAAAAATGATTTTTTACTCAATGGATTGATTTATTTCACAAAAGTAATGAAAAAGCTGAATATTCCTCAAAAGAGCCTTTTTTTCATGCTATATCATAAAAATAGAGCTATGAATCGGAATGGGGCCGTCCGTTGTAATTTTTGATTTACTTCTCAGACATTTTTACAGGTCATTTAATCAGTAACGTTAAAATCTAATCATGTAAAAAAATGTTGCTAGATTAAAAAAAAATACTTTTTGCTCTGCCCCAACCACATTTCTTGACCCCCCACTTTTTCTGTGCACCAGCCGGGGGTGCCCATCCCCTCCCCCCCCCAAGCTCAATGGCGCAAATCCCCCCCCCCCCACAATTTTTCACAACCTTCTTGTGCTTTTTATTTTTACTTCTCTTTTTTATTTTATTAATTTTTTTAAATATGATTTATTTATTTTTTTGTAGAACTATTTTCTATATATCATTAATTTTTTAAAAGTACTAATAATGCGCGGAATAAAATCACTTTTTTTCCCTTCCAGACATTCCAAGCACACACACAAAATAAATAATAAATAAATAAATAAATAATACAGAAATAATTTAAATTAAAAAATAATTTAATGAAATATTTAAATTAAAAAAATCGGTGAATAATTTAAATAAAAAAGAACTAATTAATGAATAATTTAGATTTTAAAAAAGCAGTAAATAATTTAAATTTAAAAAAAAAGTAACAAAAATGAAATAAATAAATTTGTTTAAAAAAATCCTCCTAAAAATTTTGATGGCGTAACTTGCACCATAATCCCCCCCCCCCCTGTGGGCACCCACCAGCCTCCTATGAAAATTGTAATTTCAGTTTCAGAAGGTTCTCGAGGGGAGCCCTAAACCCCTGACGTCATCAAAGACAGCCTTAAATAACTTCAATTCTGAAAAAAATTCCAAAGTGAGCTCAGAGCCTTTTCCATCTCTTTATGACCACAGAAAAATTGACCCATCTCCGAAAGATCTGACACTAAAGCTTCCTTTTCCAATAACTTTAAAAAGTAAAATTTAAAAAAAAGTGTGTATGTGAGTATGTGCTTAAGCCTGGCAGGCCCGTCATTTTAGGGGGTCAGGGGGGGTTAATTGCCACCCCCCACCGGCTTTGAGAAATCAATGCATTTACATAAAGTGGGCTTGGTTTTTGTAGTTTTCCGATGAAATTGGATTGTTTTTGAAACCTTTTGCCCCCCCCCCTGGAAAAACCTGAAACGACGGCCCTGAAGCCTGGTCATATGAGCCCCTTCCAAAATTCTAACGAAAAACGCCATTGTCATAACATGACAGTAAATAAAAACGTTTGCTAAACTATTTTCCGATATGCTTCCCATTTATTCACAGGTATTTTAAAACGAAAAACACATGCATTTGAACTAAATATTAAATTAAAAGCAAGCAGTAATCATTTCTTTCTGTGTTACCTTTTTGACAAAGGAAATGACAACGAAGGACAGAAGATCCACGTTAAAGAGGCCCGACGGGTCCGGAGGATGCGACAGGATATTACGACAGAAAAAAAATTTCAACGAAAACGTCTTTTTTCCGCAAACTGCACTTTCTGCTTTTCTGAAGCCTTTAAGCTCCCGCCAAAAATCATCACCCTCCAGACTAACCTGTTACACTAATTAAACCGTCTGACTACGCACAATCCTACAATGGTCATTGATGGCGACGTTACTCGCAATCCTGGGGCAAGGTCATATCCCGAGGACCTGAAGGAGCCAGTTAACCCCCCACGGGGGGTGTCTTTTCCTTTCTTTACCCAGTCGTCCGATCTTACGAGAGTAGGAAAAAAAGAGGCAAACGGGCAAACGGCTATCGCAATTTTATGTGAGTGACTGAGAGAAAATGCCTGACATTTGATGTAATTTTGAAAATAAGACTGCAAAATTACTTCCGTAATTTATCCCATAACGAACAATATTTTTATTTTTTTCCCGAAGGAAAAAAAACCCGATGGGAGTTCAACAGCTTCCGACTGAGGGGGGGGGGGGTTCCCTCTTTCTGGGGCAGTCCCCGATAAACACATGTATATTTCTACTGGTTAAAAAAATCACGTATGTGATAAGAGAAAAGAACTAAAAATCATAGCTTGTATTTCAATTTTAGAAAAGTATCTGTCAGTTTTTTTTCTTTTTTTTTTGAGCCTGATATCGTTGATTCCTCGCAGCACACCTCATCTGTCGCTGAAGCACCCCTATGTACCACAGCACCAGTTTCGGAACCTCTACCTAACGTAATAATTTTTCTCCAGTAAAAGAAAGAAAGGAAAATTTCTAATCAAAGTAATGGCTGCTTTCTTGCATACGGCAAAAGACAGTTTCTCCTCCCCTCACCATATTTCATAAAGCTCACGCCATATCATTCAAGCACATATTTATGCAATAAACACATTGGCATGAGTTGCAGGATCTCATGCCAATTTTATAACTGTGATTTTTTTTCCGAGGGGGGGGGGACACAAAAGTTTAAATTTAGCACGGGTAGTTTTTGTCACCCCTCCATAGCTGGTACCCGGGGCGGACCGCCCCCCTCGCCCCCACCTTCCTACGCCACTGCAGTGAAGGAGCACAAGGTATTCTGCATTCTTTCAGTTTACAAAAAAAGAGTCATAGACTGTAGTGCATTTGGCATCTTGTATCGAATTCGATATTGAATCACCAACTGGAAAAATCATTAACCGTTGATTTACACAATTTCAACAAAGTGAAACGCACAAACCAACTGTGTGTCACAAGATGATGTGCAGGAGACTGTGGGCAGATTGAACATTAAGGGCCCTGCTCCACATTGACGTAAAGCAGAAAAATAAAGCAGAAACGTAAAATGGATTAAATGGTGTTCCTATCGAAAGTACCCGGATTTTCTGTTTCTGCCTTCGGTTTCGGTCGCGTTTTCCGCTGATGTGGAGCAGGGTCCTTATAGTTTAAAACAAAAATTGGACGCTTCCTCTTTCCATTGATAAAAAAGATTGTTCGTTTTGGATTTGTACTTCAATAAATACGAATATTTAAAAATGGGCCCATTTAGAATAACCCTGTACTTAAATGTCATGTGTTCTGTGGTCAGAGTGATTCATCTGAATAAGAAATGCGGCCCCGGAAAAAAAAAAAAAAAAGCTCTCTCTCGGTCATTTACATTGCGGCTGATTTGGGTCAACAGTTTGTTTTTACATATAATTCTAGTAAAATAAAAACCAAATTACACAAAAGAAAAATCTTTTATTATAAATTATTTCATACAGAATTAAAAGTTTCTAAATTACAACAAATCCTTCAGCCCTCTTCAATAAAACAGCATTACCTCAAATTCCTAATTTGTGCTTTAAAATTTACAAATTCTAATATCTATAGTGTGATGTTCGGCCAATTATAAATTTTATTTACTTCCATACTATATTCTGTTCTTTTTATCGACATTCCAAAAAGCATACAGCATTAATTTTCTGCTCAAACTATGATTTTAAAACGTTTAGTTGTAGAAAATAGAAAAGTAAATCTCAGATATTTTATGAAACAGTTAATGAAGAATTAACAGTAGATAACGGTGGAGTAAATAGTTTTTTTTTAACTACGATGTAGATTTACAGTACCATTGAATTATAAATTGGTTGTTTTATTTATTCAAAATTTCTTTTCAACTGAAAGGAGGAAAAATACGGTATGTTGAAAAGTTACGCATAGAAAAAAACACAAGTCGTTGTGCATTTTTTCTTTTTTTTAGCTTGCTAAAATAAATTCTGGGTTTTTATATATAATACTATTTCAAGGGTTCAGCACTGGTTTCCAGTACCTAAAGCGATACATTTAAATATGGCATGTTTGTTATATAAGTTACTATAAGGATCTCGCAAGCTCATGAGAGCTTTAAAAAACTAATAATGCTTGATTTTTTTTTTTAAACAACAAAATTTAATGTACAATGTGAACTTTACGAACCTTAAAATTAAGTACATAAGTCCTAAGTTTGGAAGCATATACCTTTCAATAATTAACAAAGTTTCAATACATAAATTAATGAGTTTAATTGCAGTAAAACAATCGTTTGATACATGCTACATCATATTTATTCGCAGAACTGATCTGCGCTTGAAGAAAAACTGCAATATGTACTATAGGGATTTTTTTTTCATTGAATGGAACGAAGTAAAACATGCAGTTTTAACCTTTGCAAAGCTTACGAGCAATTAAAATAAGTCCTGAATTTATAGGCATCAATCTTTCAAATACTTACAGCATGTTTCCTTTCTTGTATCTGATTTTAAAACAAACATAATGTGTTCCAAACATTTATCCAAAGTTTTGGACTAATACGGAACAACTCATGCACTTTTTTTAAGAATCAATATACTATACACATACAAGTGAACTTATAACTTCACTCTGTCTATAAGGAAATTTTATAGTAGAACAATTGAAACTCAACCAAAATTGGTTTTATTTTTAATTCTACTCAGCATGCTATACAAGCAAACAAACTTAGTTTTAAAGCTCCTTCGATAGAAAACTCTCTTATTCTGTAAAAAAACATTGTCAACGGCAAATTTTTGGTTTCTGGTATATTTATTCGGTTTTTAATTGAGTTCAGTTCACTCTCAGTTCGGATAGCACCAGAGCAAGATACTCGCAATTCCAAACTTTTGCGATTCTAAGGACATGACCCTTTAGATCTGCTCTTGCCCTTGATGATGAAATCACATTTTCATAAGAATGTTCTTTCCAGACATTATCGGTTGCTCTGGAGTTTCTGGAGAACACAAAAAACTAGAAGCGTCGACACGAAACTCGTCAAAATTGAAGGAAATCTCTGTGAAGATGCTGCAGAAAATGTGATGAATTCACAATCGGGGGACTTGTGCTTGAAGTTGGCGCAGTGGGTTTGCACCAGGGGTCCTCCGGCTTTGGTGACAATCAACTCGCCCAAGTCAGCGGCCTCCGCACTGCACTTGGAGAGAACAGCTTCTCGGGTGCATTCCTTGTAGCCATCAAAAAGGCTGAAAAATACGAAAAGGAAAAATTGATTCAATGATTTAAAGTCACTAAATATATACGGCGTTCGGAGAAAATCTTTAAAACAGACCATTCTAAACATCAAAAACAAAATTAGTAACACATGAAATGCAGTAAACGTTTGCTGCAAAAGAATGAAAAACTCTGACAGTTTTTTGGTATTAATTCAGAAGAATTAGGGGGCACTAGTTTGTAGTCAATTAAGCTAGGAAAAGAAAATGGCGACTGCATAGGAGAAAGCGCAGTGTTAACTGAAATAAAATGTCCAATAACAGAGCAAATAAATTTTTGACGGTTAAAATCCCCCTTCGGTTAAAGACGGTCAAGTCCAAACAAAACTTATTTGTATGACTATCGATGATTCTGTTTCGGCGAACCATATTACACAGTCCTCTTTCTTCGTGTAGTCACCCATTTCTATTCTTGGCTTAGTTGGCTAGCAGCTAGCTCCCTCTTTGTCAAGCAATTACTAAGAGAAAACTTTTTTCAGAGTTTTCATTATTTTGAATCAAACAGCCTTTTCTTTTATCTGTTAGTATTTTTGTTATTAGTGTTTAGACAGTAAAGATCATCCCCTGACACCCTGTATTTTTCATGCGTGCGAGTGTTTTATTTTTCTCTCTAAAAAGTGGCAAAAAATTTTTGAGGGAGAGAAATGATCCCTGCCCAGTAGCACAAATAACCTTTAAACGTTTTATAAACGTTTTTAAGCGGTTGTTTACAACGTTAATAACCATTTCACAACCTTTAAAAAACGAAGTGTGCTACTTGGATGATTAGACATAATTTTCTTGAAATAATATCTGACGTTAGTTCTAGCAGCTTGTTAAATATAAAGCAAAGTTAGGCATAGTTTTAAATAGAGATGGAACGAAGCGGCATTTGGCCGAAGCGCCGAATACCGAAGCTTCGGCCAACTAATGGCCGAAGCTTCGGCTGGCGCACATATTGAAGTTTTTGGATTAAATGCATAATAAATGCTTAGAGTTTTATACTTTTCTCAATATGTTTTAATGTTCTTAATTCTTAGCGTTACACAATATTTTCAGCTTACTGTAGCATTCTTAAATTGATTTCATTAATTAAAGTTTATTTTAATTTTAGTTGTTTTTATTTTAATGTTCTTAGTATTACACAACATATTCAGCTTACTGAATCATTCTTAAATTAATTTCACTAATTAAAAGTTTTCTTATTTTGTTTTGCTTTGTACTGCTAGTACAAGAAAAGACGACATTACTATTTTTGTTTTGCAAATTAGTAGTAGGAAGCTCTACTTGGAACATGAAAAGCTCAGTCTGCAGTTCAGTTGATGTTTTATAATAAAACAACTGATATGATCATGTATTATACCATAGAACTACCCAATCTACTACTATTTACGTTGTGTTATATGTTATAAATACTTTAATATCAGGGTTGGGTTTTTCACGTCAAAAACCTGTCTAACTCAAATACAGGTGTTATTGAGATTTTTTTTATAAACATATAAGGTTTCTCATCCTGAAAAATATTTTAAAAAAATTTATACATCTTATCAATCAATTTTTTAATAAACATTAAATTAAAAAAGTTAATGAAAATTATTTCTCATTCTTTTAAACTAACTTGTTTTGCCGTAAAAAAAGTTAAATATTAAAACTTAAATCCAGCTTTTAAAGTATTTTGTTTAAATGTTTATATAACTATCAATTAGTTATCTTAACAATCAAGCTTAATAAAAATTAAATTAATAAATTTAATGAAAATTAATTCTCATTCTTTTAAATTAACTTATGTCATGAAAAAAGTTAAAAGTATTAAAAGTTAAATCCAGTTTTTAAAGTAGTTTTGTTTAAATGCTTTAATAACTATTAATTAGCTATTTTATCAATCTAAAAATCTTTACATCAGAATTCAAAGTGATTTTTTTTTCTTTTGAGTAAAAGCAAAACTAAAATTAATTAGTACTCAGTGTACAAATCTGCTAAATATTTTTGATCAAACTATTTTATTTATTTATTTATTAGTTATTGTTGTTACTTTTGTAATCAACTTTATCTGAGAATTACTATAAATATTCTGTACTGGAAAATAAGCTTATTGTTTCAATAGTATTACTGTGGTTTCTTTAAAAAAACTCATAACAAAAAAACAATACAAACTTTACTTATTTTTCATTATTACCAAATGCATCATTTCTCAATATTTTTAATTATTAATTCGGACCATTTTATTTTAATAACCTAAATCTCCAAAAGTTTACTTCAGTGTCTGAAATCAGAAATTGTAAAATTCATTTGAAAATGTATTTTGATTATCAATATCAAATTTAAACATGCTTTGGACAGAAATTTAGGTTTTTGACAATTATGTCAAAAACCATGTCAAAAAGGGGTTTTTGACATGATGGTGAAAACCACAGTTAAAACCGGATAAAACCTCCGACTGTCAAAAACTTGCCAACCCTGCTTAATATTCT
Source organism: Uloborus plumipes (assembly GCA_038373865.1). Lineage (NCBI taxonomy): Eukaryota > Metazoa > Arthropoda > Arachnida > Araneae > Uloboridae > Uloborus > Uloborus plumipes. The sequence continues at coordinate 71,843 of JAXGGA010002521.1, forward strand.
TAATGCAAAATGCTTCAGTTTTTGGTGAATTCGAAAAAATAGTATCATGCATTCTTTTCTACTTGTCTTTCATTTGGTATTTATTTTAAGAGGATTATTTAATAATGTCACAAGTTCAAAGAAACTATTCATTCAAAGGTTGAGTTTTGGAAATCACAAACAATGAATCACAATTAATAGAACTTTCGTTGCCTAAAGAAAAAGAGCTAGAACTGTACATGAACAATCCACTCTTAAATAGGAAAAATTGCCCACTGAATTAGGCGGATGGAAAATAAGACAATTTTTCCAGGATTATCAGAATTGGCCAAACGCTACCTTATATCTGCTCCAGGTAGCAGTGCATACAGTGAAAGAACATTTTTCGAAGCTGGTAATGTGTACGAGAAGAAAAGAAGCAGGATTCTGCCTAAAAATACTGATACATTGTTTTTTTTATATCATAATACTAAGTTGTGTGACAAATGAGCAGGTATTATTCTATTAATTCAAGTATAAATGACGAATCTTTTTTAAAGTTAATCAACTAATCAGAATTTATTCTTTTTTAATTATAAATACCTAAAATGCGGATCTTGGGTGGATGTGTGCTACTAATGGACTGGATCCCTTCCTCATTTTGATTCATACAAAAATAAATAAATAAGATGTAGCTTTAAGTTATATATTAACAATTACTTACTTGTTTTACTATCTATCCTGATTTTGTCGTTTAGAATCTTGATCAATGAAATACATAATAAGTTAATATATGTTGATGGATTAATGCATCTCTTTAAAATAACTGAAATTGTGTACCTATAAATTTCAAAAAATATAAAATTTTGAAAGAAAGTAATTCAGGATGCATAATAGTTGCACATCTGCCCTTGTACACATAAGAACCATTACCATTGTTCAAAGTTTCAAAGCTAGAAATTATTGAAAAATACTCAATGCAGTATATTTACATAGCTTTTATTTTAAAACTAAAGTTTTTTTGAACAAATATAACGAAATGTAATATTTAAACGAACATATTGTTAATAAATATTTCATTAATTATTGAATGCATTCTGGCTTCAAATGTTCAATACGCACATATTTTTAATTGAATATAAATTTCTATTACGCTTTATCATGAGGAACAATTTTGAGTAAAAAAGACTATCTTATATGATAATAATTGTAACAGAAAATTTGCTGCATAAATTTCAGGCTGAAGCAGCCGAAGCGGCCGAATCACAACTCATGCTTCGGCCAGACCGAAGCTTCGGCAACATGGCCGAAGCTTCGTTCCATCTCTAGTTTTAAATAATTGTTCGCCGCGTTTTATGCCTTTTAATTTCCTTCCAACAAACCTTCGTATTTTGCAGCATGTTCCATAACTTCTTAAGAGTGTTATTTGAAAAGGCAAAATAAATTCTACTACTGATGAATTCAATATTATAACGAGCATGTGGAAAGATCATAAAGTCATTACAGATTAAGGAAAAAACTGTACTAAATAATGCTGGAAATCTTTACGACCTGCGACAGATCTAATTTAATTAACAAAATTAAATTACATTCGTCGCGGAAGCACAAATGTTTTTTCCTAATTCTTTATTGTGAAATAAGATCATGTAAATAAATTTCCGAGACAGTTCTGGAATTGTTTGATGAATGATTTTTATTTAACCGCATTTGCTTGTAGTTTGTTTTGAGACAGAGAAAAGGCAGTCAGTTACTTTCGTTCCGAGAAAATGAGTTTAAAAGGTTTCGACATCGAATTTTCTCAGAAGCTTCACAAATTTCCTTTTCTGCTTTGAAGAGTCAAACGTGACATGATTTCTAACTTGTAAGTTGTAACAGGATTTAAACAAGTGGCCCTTTGTGCTTTTCACATTAGGGTTTTTTGAAGGTCATTATATTATATTTGCCAAATAACTTATTCTAATTACTTAGCAATTCTGAATTAGCAAATTAGTGAAGATTTATCTTCGTAATATTCCTCCAGCTATATAGAACCCACACCAGGGTCTCCAGCACCTACCACAACAATGCCGTACTGAGCGCAAAAATTGTATCTGCACTTTTTAACAAAACTGATTTATTCAAACCAGGTGGTTCTTTATACAGTGAACTCTCACTTATGCGCCGGTCCAAGGGTCCAACACAAAAAGGCGCATAAGTGAGAGAGACGTATAAGTGAAGAAGCCTATTTAAAGGACTAAAACGCAACATAGGTTCTAATGAGAGAATGAATAAGAATGTTTCTATAGACAAGGGACACATTACTACGGTTTGGCAATGACTGTAACGTAACTACAATGATAAAGAGAAAACAAAAATTGTAGCATACCTAATTACAAACTGTTCCCTTTAAAAAGATCCATCCCAAAGTATTTGTCCCTCTCTGAACTCTAGTTCATGCGGAGAAAATGCCTCCCGTGAGCAATGAAGGCGAAAGATTAAAGAGGTAAGTGAAGAAAAATGCTTATTTTTTACAGAAAATAAATAATTGTTTTAACATTTCACGGAAAATTCGGCGCATAAGTGAAATATTTATCTTCAGAGCGACGCAAAACCGCATAAACCCCTAATCATTATTTTGCTATCGGATATGCTGGGACCATTTAAAACCGTCGTATAAGTGAAAAAGGCACATAAATGAGGCGGTGTATAAGTGAGACTTCACTGTAACTTATTTTATCTAAATGAATTGTTTTATGGTCATTTGAGAATATGAAATACTTTTCAAAAAATTCTGAAAAACTGCCTCCTGAATCAAATACATGGAGATGCAAAAGTTTACACAGCAATATCTCAGTTTGAGATTGTCAGCAGATACCACTTTTGCGCTTATCACGGCGCTATAGGGTGGTTTAACCGGTTGGATGGAACACTGGAAAGAGCTCTGTCTTTTTATCCGGAGCAGGAACTGACTAATCCTTGGTTCAGCATGGCAGAGGTATAGGTATGGAATGGGAACTTTAAGAACTTTGTGGCTATAAACATATTTAACGGGCCCCAATCACCCAAAGTGAACACAGTATATCGAACGGCTGGGGTCTGACCCAACGGTTGCAAGTTCGATGCCTTACCGATCAGGCCACCAGGGTCTGTAACTAGAAAAACCAAATTAAAATGGGCACATTATTTCAAAATTGCATACGTTCTGTTTAAACAGTCCCATTTTCAGGTATGCTGTCCCAATTGCACATTCTGAAACGTCGCATTTTCTGAAGGGACGGAATGGAACATTGAATAATCTAACCAAAACTCACTGGGTGAGACTAGTGCATTTTTATACCAATAATGAACCTCGATTATTTAATATATTTTGTGGTTTTCCGAAAATAATGCGCTTATAGAATATTTTCGATTCTCTGTGAGCTAACAAGAAAAAAAAGTGTATTACAGTTCTTAGAGCAATATTTCTTTCAAATGTAAGTTGTACGAAATTCTGCGAAGAATTTCATTCTTATTTAAAATCAGCACAAAATTTATTAAAGCTAATTAGTGCATTAAAAACTACATCAATTATTCTCTTTTGAGTATTCATTTCCTTTTTTGAATGTTATAAACTAGATTTTAAAATAAATAAGTATTTTTTTTTTTTAATGTACAATGCCTAAAGTTAGTAAGTGTCCCATTTTAAGGGAACAAATAAATTGACGTTATGCTTCTAGTTACGGACAACAACTATCTTTGAAATTGCAGTCTGTATATGACATATCGTATGTGCTATATATAGTGCAGCAGTAATAACAATCAGTATCTATCCCCCTAAAAATACAAGTGTAAAGTTTTGATTTTTGCATACCAAAATTTATAAGCAAATATAATATATGCTTTATTTTCTATTTCATTTTATTTATTTATTTATTTTTCGTTTTATTTGTTTATTTATTTACTGTTAAACAGTTGTTGAAATGCAGTTGATGAATTTGAGACGCAAATTCAATAAAAACCTGAAATTATATTGTATTTACTGTTGTGAGATTATCATTCAATACAAAAGAAAGAAATAAATAAAAATGGATAACTAGAACATAAGTTCGCTTTGAGATGGAAAAAGAAATGTGTGTATGTAGTTCATTTTTTTTTTGGTCTAGTTTGAGAATTTTCTAGTGTGGCTTTAGTAATTAAGAGTTTTACTCTATAAAAGACCAAAATTTTACAAATAAAATAAACTCAAACTTTTACTGATTTTAATTTAAAAGAAAAAAACAAAAACACAAGTTCATGAAATTGAATATGCAAAAATCCAAACTTATTAGTCTCCACGAGCTTTGAGTATTCCAAATCACAATTTGCACTTTTTCTTTTTCCAGCAGGAATCAGCATTCAGCGACAAAGAAAAGAAAAAAATAGAAAACACCACGCACACACATACATACAAGCTGAAGAACCTAAATCCGATTTCCAAGAAAGACTTTTTATTTCTCCTTTGATGATATACAAGAGTTGTCGCTTCATTAGCACAGAAGTAGCTTTAAAAAATATTTTGGAAAAGCTCCTGCGGTGCATGCCTTTAATGATGAACACCCTTTAATCTTTGAGCAAAATGAAAAAGAAAATTGTGCTTTGTTCATAAAGAATAATCTTTGAAAGGACACAATTGGTAGGAAGTGCGATTTGTTGGTCTTTTTGCCAGAAAAAGGTCTTTAATTTTTTCTTTGTGTAAGAGTTAAAGTCATTCTAAGAGGATTTTTGAGTTAACGGCTAAAATTTAATTTGAGCATTTAAGCGTCAAACACAATACCCGCACGCCCATAAAATTATGAAATTTAAAAAATATTTTCGGAATAAAATAAATAGAAACAAGTCTCACAGGAATCTATAAGGAGAAATAAATCCATTTAATAGCATTGTTTGACTTTAAATGTAAAGAAATATGTGTGCTTAATATTTAAAAAATGTCACGTTCTTTAAGAACCTGGTTCTTAATAATTTACAATCAATTCATCCTGCATTTCCAATAATATATTTAGTACACTGTTTTGATTGATTAGTCATATTTAGCCCTATTTTTAAAAAAATCGTACGATACACACATACGTGTTTCGTTTTTAAAAAAACAACAGCACTGTCCGTCCTTAAAAACCGCGCTTAGCACTCGCGAACCATTCCACTTACTTAAAAAAGGGGTGATGGGTTGTGGGTGGAAACTTTCCAAAGTTTTCAATTTAAAGCTTGCATTTGCTATATCCTTGACATATTCAACTGAACTATGTATTTGAAACTAGCATCGTTCCACGTTGATCGATACGGCTCAAAATGCTTTTTATTATCATCCCCCTTATTGTTATCTTACATAACACCCCTATTTTAGTAAGATTAGGGAAGACCTAACGCCTAAGTGAATACGCGGAAGGTTTTACCTAAGAAAATCACAGATAGTTAGATGGTAGTAATCATATATAATGGGTAGAATTTAGCAACATTGTGGATTTGTGACTAAAGTTACTAAATTAAAGAACTTGTATTGATTAATATTAACTCGCTTTTACGGAATTTTATTTTTTATTTGATTTTTTATGTAATAAACAAAAAAGATAATCTAACACTTCATTAAACATTAGAATCATTATTTAAAAACAGAATGAGCATAAATGGAGCAACATCTTTACGCAACACACATTTTAAATAAAAGCATATAGTTAAGTACTGGGTAGTAGTTATTATAAAAGTGTTTAGTTTTTATTACGCAAGAGATACGTTCCGAGACTATCGAGTTAATTAAAATATCGCATCGTGAAAAACGCAAACACTCTTCAAACTGTTTTAAACCACTTCTTAACTATAAACTACCGTTTCCTGCAAAATAAACTAAACTCATACTGTTTTTCTATTTACGATTTTTGTTATTTAACATGAAATACTGTTTCGATACACAAAACCTTTCTTTCTTTTTTTTTTCTTTTTGTAAGAAACTTTCTCTTCTCAAAGTCACTAGATTTTAATGAAGTTCGTAGCCCTTAGGTACAATTATTAATTAACTTTCACATTTAGAATTTAAAAAAAATAAAATGTACGAAATGGTTATTTATACACACTAAAAAAGCGAAGGAAGTTTTGACGGGTTTGGTGTGGAAATGTCAGCCTCTAGTGATACTAAAGGGATAAAAGTCAATTCACTGAGTAGTCACTAACGAATCCGAAAAATTAAGTATTGCGAGAAAGAGTTCGCATTAGCTTTGAAACACATTGCTCCTGAAAAACTCGCGTTATTTCGCTTAAGATGAATCGCGCTGTGGAGCACGTCCATGGTGTGTGTGTTCGTTCGTTCGTATTCTGATTAAAGGAAGAAGATAAAGAAAGGGTAGGAGTTCGAATGGACAATAAATATTTTGATAGGTTTTTGCTCTAGAAAAATTTTAATCCAAATGTCCATCATCATATATACTATTGCTCAAAGGTACTTTTTTTGGCGGGGAGCGAGAGGGGTACACCATAGTTTTAGTAATACATGTAATACTTCATCAAGCTTCAAAAGTAAGACATGATTTTAAAGAATTTTTTTCCCCGAAATCAGTGAAAAATAAACAAGCAACTCACAATTTTGCTGTTATTCAAAAAAGAAAAAAAAAACATAAAAAACGGGTTTTGCATTCCCCGTGTTAAGTGCGAATGCTTTGCATGGGTCAGCTAGTCAATTGTACTAAAAATACCTACATGTTCTTTTAAAATTAAGTGAAACACATTAAAAAACACTACAAAAAAATTAGTCACTGATAAGACTTTATTTTGATGAACAATCAAATATTTACAAAAAATACCAAAGAGCTCGTTCAGGCCTCCAGAGGCTAAAGTTTCACCCTTGTTTAAGATCATCAATCTGAACAGAACGGAGCTGAACGAGGTATAACTCTCATATAAACTTACATTATGTGTTTATTTATTTATTTAAATTAAAAATCATACATTTATTTATTTAATTGCACATTTTTTTATTAAAATTAGACACTAAAAATGGTTCAAACCCCCAAAATGAAAAAAAAAACCCATAAAGCACGGCTTAAGTAAGACTTCTGTGTGCTCTCAATTAGTGAAGAAAAGAAAAATATAATCGTTTCAACTCGTTCTTGAAATAATAGTCCATCAAAAAAAAAACTTTTTTCTAATAAAGCGAAAATATAATTACGGATTAAAATAACTAATTTATTTCCAGCCTGAATTGCTTAAGAAATGTCCATTTTCAGAGATAAAATAAAGACGGTAAATTATGACTGAAATAACGATTGTTTACAGTTTATACTAATTAACTTTAAAATGTTTGGAGAATTCTATTTATAAAAGGTTCAGTTCTTGGATTTAATCATTATTTTCTGAAAGAGGGGATTAATACGTACTAACATTTAGCATTTCGGGGAGCATTATTGAACCGTGCGTTTTTTATTGTTGAAACTGACATCAAAATATATTTTGATATTAAAAGTAAATAAACCTAGAACATTTCCATTTTGAAAAACAAAATATGGAATGCTTCAGTTGTTTAAGGAATAAAATAAAAAGCTTTTTTATTGTTACAACTCACATCAAAATATGTTTTGATATTAAGAGTAAATAAACCCAGAACAATTCCATTTTGAAAAAAATAATAGAATGTTTGTAAGTCATCAGTTGTGTAAGGGATAAAATAAAAATGTTTTTTTTTTTTTAATACGTCTTTTATATTCAGAAAGAGTTTTAAAATTAATGAATGATTGGTCCTGAAAAATTAATAAAAGCTACATTACTCAAGTTCTAAATTATAGCAAAAAATAAAACATTTTTCTTTATAATGGGCTGCGTTAGAGCCCCATGTGCCTACAACTTCTTACAACATTTGTGATTTGATCACGTTTCGTTTCATGATGGCTTTGTTGCACGGTATAAGTATTTAGCATTCATTTTTTAAAACTATATTTTTTCAAAATTTAGTTATATTTTTTCAAAGTTTTTCAAAACTCCCCATTCACAGTCAGACTTCTCTGAACAGAAAACAAGATGGCCGACTGGTTATAACTTTTCAAGAGAATGTATGAGCTTTCACGTGTGGTATAAAATGGCTTCTTTTTCATGGAATGCCTCAAAAGTATTAATATTGCAAATACAATAACGTAAACAGATTATATTAGCTTATTGGTCCATTACTATAGGTAATTGAAGGACTTGGAGGATGAAGGGGCTATGTTACATTTTTTGAAAATGCACTCTGGACAATGGTAAGCAATAGATACAGGTAAGCAAATAAAACTTGGTACATCAAAAGTAGCTCTCATTAGCCCAATTTCATACGCACAACAAAACCAGTAAGCAAAAAAGCTGCAACAACTGCAACAACAAAACTTTCAACTTAAATTACTCTCAATCTCGGTTTTGTCACGTAACCCCTTCATCTGCCAAGCCTTTCCATGTTACTGTCTGGACTAGTGCTGCGACATTGATGTCGATGCTTTTACCATCGATGTTAGAGGGTCGATGTTTTTCCAACATCGATGCTTTGGGTTCGATAATTTTTCTTTGTCAATGTTTTATAACCAACAAAGAAAGCTTGATAAAGATATGCGATAAGCAGACGCATTAAGAAATTATCATCTTTAATTACAAGTTTCAGTAATGCTATCATTAGAAAACATTATCTATGATTATTATCGATTTTTTGCTCTTTATATTTCTGAAACATCTCTCATTTGCTTTCGCCGTTTTTTTTTTTTTTTTTTTCAAATTTTATTTATTTTATCATTGTTGTTTATGTCAATGTTTTATATTTCAGCGGAAAAAAAATCATAAAGCTATGCAGCCAAAAGTTACATCGTTAATCAGCCGTTACACTATCAATCTCGTTGGAAGACGTTTTTGATAGTGACCATCGATGTTTTACGGTCGATGTCTTTTAGAGACCGTTGTTTCGCGTTCTATGTTTTTTTTTTTCTTTCGATGTCAGTTTTACATTTCTGTTAAGAGCATTAAAAATATGCAATAAAAAAGATTCCTCTTTAACAGTTACAGTTGCAATATCTATCGTATTGAAATAAAGTTTTTTTTTTTTTTAATTACTAACCATGGTTTACGGTCAATGATTTTTAATGACATCTTTGTTTTGCGCTTGAATTTTTTTCTCGATAATGATGTTTTACCTTTCGGAAAATAAGTTTCAAAAAATATATGATTAATAAGAGTTACTGTTCATCAACAGCCGCAATATCTATCTCACTAAGAAAGTTTTCTATAACTGACATCAATATCATACGGTTGATGTTTTCCGGAAACAAAAGAAAAAACTAATTGAGTGACATAAATAGACGCAATGTATTGAGGAGTTACTGTATCACTATACATTTAAATGTGTATGCATTTATTAAAAAAAAAAAAGAGATCGATGTTTTGAAACATCGATGTTTGCAAAAATCGATGGTTTTTGTTCGATGTCTTAAAACATCGATGTTTTGCTTTCGATGTCGTACCCCTAGTCTATACAATAGACATTAGTAAAATGTTTCTTCTATTAAATTGTACTCACCAACACGATTTCCGTAGTCTTTCTTTAACTGAGAGATCGGATTTTTTCGTAGATTCTTGCTGGTGTAAATAGTCGTCTGCGCATTTTCTGTAGTCTGCACTGAGATTCCTGTAGCACCCAGCATGGACCAAGTACTCTGCAATGTAAGATGTTAAAATTACATTAAATGTAAATCAAGTAGAGAAGAGCAAAACGAAGTTTTTATATAAAACGCAATTTATGGATGAAACTACTAATGCAAATTCAAGATGTGGTAATGAAATGGTCGGCAGAAGACTGAAAAGTATTAATTTTATCATATACGCTATATATAAGTTGGTTGATACTTTACCAATCTGTTTCTCTTTTTAGGGGTTTTAAAGAAAAAGAAACGTGGTATATTGGCATAACTTTGAGTCGGAATACTTTTGTAAAACTGCTCAAGTCAGCGTCAGTTATCTTTTCCTATGAAATGTAACATTGGCAAAGTCATAGTTCATGTTATCAGAGACAAGCTGTCATCAAAAGCAAGAATCAATTCAAATGTTGATCTTAAGTGCAAATTAGGGGAAAAAATCCAAATGCATATTAGAAACTTAGTGCAAATTAGAAACTGTTTCTACTCTGAAAAAGAGGTACCTTATGACCTCGATGCATGTACAACATGCTAATTTCGTGTTTATCCCCCCCCCCCCTCTCTCTCTCTCTTTTAATGTCGAATTTTCATTCCTCATGTCTCATTTATTTCTTCATTCATCGAATTTACTTTAAGTTCCGTTGTCGTTTACTGGCTGGTTTAAATGAAGCTCTTATAATCTTAAAACAATGTCTTGCTCGCTTTCTGTAGCGACAATATTTTGCATTACCATTCCATTTCATTCGCTCATTTATTCATATTCTTGTGATCTAGAGCCAACTGATTTTTTTGTTTTCACTTCACTACATTTATTTGACATTATAGCACCACTCACAGTAATTGATGTTAACATTTCCACTTATCACTTAGAAAGAAAGACAAATGATAAAGTAGGTGACTTCACTAAAAGCTGTAAAATTAATGGATGCTCTCAGATATTCTTATTTATGTAGTGGAAGGCTTGAGGTGGATATTTGTTTTCTTTATGGGGATTGAAAAATCTGAATATGCAGCACGGATAATCAATAAAACTTACAGAAAGATTTTTTTTTCTTTTAGCAAAAGTGTTTGACTTCTATAGACGTTGAATAAGTGTTAGTTCCTTGCTGTGAAGTCTAGTGAAAAGGATTTTAATGTGTGCTTACTTAAAAGTTCACTTCAGTAGCTAATGAAGCAGTTATTGCAAAAAAATGATTGATGCACGGAAATTTTCCAGTTATTTTATAGTTAAAATATTTAAAGAGTAAATAATGCTTAATCAAATATAATTATTAAAAGAAAGCGCTGTCAGTCAATTTATTCAGACCTTGTATTTCAAAGGCAAAAAAGAATTTTTCTAATGAAATTAAAAGTCAAAATTTTTTTACAGTGTTGTAAAGAAAAAAGTACTTCACAAATGTGCAGAAAACGACATTCTTTGCTTACTCTGCAATATATGTAGGCACTTTCCAGTTGTATTTGTGCTTAATAATTTTGTATATTTTGAGGTATTATACACTGGCGGAAAAAAAAATCCCAACACCAAGAAAGACTTGAGCTAGATAAACGAAATTTGGTAGGCGTGTTTACACAACTGAAAGATGACATCGATTGAAATTTCGAGCTCAGGGCATAAGTGTGGCGCAGCTGGCGTCACTCAGAACATGCAAATAAGGCTTGTTTTAAAAGCGTATTGTGAAGCTCGTGAATATTATTTTTCCGTGAAATTTAACGAATTGCGTTCATGTTAGCCAGAAATGCCTTTAAGAAGACGAAGAAGCCATTATCAACAGCTCACCGTGTTTGAACGAGGTCGTACAATTTGGCTACGAGAAGGTGGATTTTCATTTCACGATATTGCGAAAAGACTTAGCGGAAATGCTTCCACCGTACATGATTATTGTGGTCAAGGGATGGTACTACCTCAAAAAGATCGAGTTTCGAGCTGCCACGTGGCACGACTGAGAAGGAAGATCACCAAATCCTGCGTACGGCTGTGGCGCATCGTACTGCATCTGCGGCTGACATTCAAGATGCAGTTGGTCCCGTCGTGACCCAAAGAACGAAAAGAAATCGCTTACATCAAGGACAGCTCCGAGCCAGGTAGCCTGTAGCCGGTATTCCATTGACTGAAAACCATTGCTTTTTGCGACGGCAGTGGTGTCATGACAGATTTCACTGGAGGTCGGAGTGGAGATCTGTTGTAATTTCTGATGAAAACAGACTCTGCCTTGGTGCCAGTGATGGTCGCATGTTGGTCAGAAGAAGGCCAAGGGACCGCCTGCATCCAAGCTGTCTGCGGCCTAGACACACTGAACCTACACCTGAAGTCATGGTGTCGGGAGCCATTTTCTATCACAGCAGGAACACACTTGTGGTTATCCCAAACACAGTGACTGCAAATTAGTCGTCAGTCTGATAATTCACCCTGTAGTACAGCCCTTCATGAGTAGCATTCAAGGGGAAGTTTTCTTTTCCAGAAGATAACGCTTGCCCTCACACCGCTACTGTAACGCAATGTGCTCTACATCTTGTTGACATCTTACCATGACCTGTAAGATCACCAGATCTGTCTCCAATCGATCACGTATGGGGTATCATTGGACGGCTACTCCAGCATCATCCACAGTCAGCAATGACTGTCCTAGTATTGACACAGCAAGTGCAAAAAGCATGGCACACCAAACCACAAAGTAACATTCGGCACCTGTATGACACAATGCATGCACGCTTGCAGGTTTGCCTTCAAAATTCTGGTGGTTACACCGGCTATTAAAGTAACATAATTTCATATTTGCACAGCATTTTCTTGAACTTAAATTATCCAGTGATCTTGTACATTTAATCAATTTAAATATGTTAACTAGGCAATTGCATTACCCAAATTTCATTACTCTACAGTATTTTTTTCTTGGTGTTGGGATTTTTTTTCCGCCAGTGTATCTGTATCTTCAATTGAATTAAGACTAATATGCCTGAGAGCATAACATATCATGGAAAAGTTACCATGAAGTCACCGAGAGAGAGTCAAAATGCTCACAAAGTGACCGAAACTGCGTGATCTCACGGGAGTAACGCTGGAAAATATTTTCGACGGGTTTCCTTTGACTCGAGAGCGCTTTTCCACTTTACTATACGATAACGGCAAAAATTGACGCATAATATTACAGCGATAAGTATGATATCGTGTCGTCTGCCATCGCTCTCTTTCAAGGAACAACTGCTGCGGTCCAATAAAAATGGCTCGATAAATGATATCGGCTTGACGGAAACGTCACAAGTATCAATGAGTCGATAGGTAGAAGAGCGCGTAGCATATATTAATGCTTTTTACGTGGGCCAATATCGGATAACAACGATTTATCGCTGTCATATTAGAAAGTGGAAAAGCGAATTCACTGCAACATCGCTGCAACAAATAAGTTGTGTTCGATGACTTTGTAACGTTATGAAGACCTCACTGCAACGCCGTTCTGACGTCACCTATGGATTACGACTCGTAATTGTCATGCAACGGAAATCCTTATGTGAACGTCTGGCAACTTTTAAGTATGGGTCACATTTTTGTATTGGAGAAATGACAGTTGTTTCGTATCAGCGAACAAGAAATAAAACAAAGTGTGAAGAAAACAACGTCCACTCTTATCACATGCAAATTGCATCGCTGTAATGCTCATAATGAGTTTATAATTTATGAATGAAGCTATTTTTAACGCTCTTGCTTTAAATTACAGCAAAATATTGAAATATCATACCCGCCTGCCCATGGTTGTTATTTCAACCTCTCTGCGCCGTAAATCTGTCCTGTGTTTGTCAGGCGGCAAGGCGCATAGTACGCAGTCCTCATGTATGTCGAAGCTCAAGGCTTCTGTATTAAAAAAAACTACCTCATACACGACAAAATTGGAATCTTCAGTGTTAATTTCGCTTTGTTATTGTTTCAATGGCATTTTTTCCCACTTACAGAGTACAAAATAGTTCACCAGTTTAAAGATTTCCTTATAAATGCTTGCTACAAGTTTTTATTCATTATTGTTTTTCGTGATGTGTTCTATCCTCCCTTAAAGTTTTGCTTTAGAGATGAGAAACACCCTGTATTTTACCGATGCCTTTTTTGAAAAAAATGTATTTATTACTTAATATACAGTCCACTGCTCTTCTTTTACTATTGGGCCATTGACAATCAGTGCTGGTTAATAATATTAGTTGCCGATTATTCTTATCCATAAATAAACAAAACCTGTATGCAAGCTACAATAACTCCATCTTAAAAACGGTAGAATCAAATTGATTTATCACTAATACGAATCGCATGGGTGGCTCCGCGTAATGTTCATCCAAACACTGTACTTACGTCTCCTGATTTCCGAGTCTTGCGTGCACAGGTCGGATAAGAGTTGTTGAGCACCGTTGGTCAAGGTTCGGTAGAGTTCCCGCTGCGTATCATCGAAGCAGCGGCTGGTAAAGTTGTTCACGCATTGCATCGCACCTTGCAGGTGGCTGCAAAGAGAAGAAATAGAGTTATTTCTTGAGAGTATAATGTTGCAGAAAACATGGTAAAAGGTTGATGGATATTCTTTTGAAATCTTTTGAGAAGTTTTTGTAAGTTTTAGAAGAAATATTTCTTGGTAAAGTTAGGATTAAAACAGGGCCTTTACCAGACTATTGTTTCGGGGAGGGTTTTACCAACACATTCCTTGGGAAATTTATAGGATAAATGAAATTTGATTTCATGTCCTATATTCTGTTGCTTTTTGTTACAGTGAATGCTTCAGGGGCATTAACATGAAAAATAAAATAACACATCTTTCCAATGAAGGAAAAAATGCTGATGTGTACAAAGCATCTCCTTCCCAGTTAAGAAGGTGTATTGCTGTGCATGAAATTATGTTTCTAAAAACTACGATAAAGATAAATGCTGCTGATAAATCAATTAATTTGTACTATCATGCAGTAATGATAATTCATTTTTCAAATGAAATTGAAAAGCAGATAAAAAAAATAATAATAAAAAGAAAATAGTAATAATATTATTTTCCAGAAAAAAAGGGCATTAAAAAGCATTTTTTAGAAGTTTTGATAAATATCGAGGGGGTTTTGAACCTAAAAAACCCACTCCTTAAATACGGCCCCGGATTAAAACAGTGTATGAAATAAAATTTGATGTGTGTTGTTGTTGTTACTTATGTCACTCCAGTACCCGAGCCCAAATAAATGAGTCTGCTCGATTTAAGGCAGAATTGATACGGCTTCCGTTTTTACGAACACCATTAAAGTTGAAGTCCGTTTTATCTCAACATACACTCAGGCACATTGAAAATAGCGACCCAAGAAGAAATCGTCGGATTGATCAGCGACTAAGTCTACAGTGGTGCCAAGCCAGATCAATATGGAATGTCACAGATTGGCAAAAAGTTGTGTTTAGTGATGAGTCTCGGTTTGTTTTCGGGACTGATGATAACCGTGTACGGGTGTGGAGGCGCCCAGGTGAGCGGTACAATTCCTCCCACACTGTTCTACGTCACGCTGCCCGCACAGCTGGTGTAATGGTCTGGGGGGTCATATCCTAAGATAGCCGGTCCAATCTAATTGTGATGCGTGGAAACTTAACCGGCCAACGTTACGTTGATGATATTCTGCGACCCCATGTAGGACCGTTCCTAAATGGTCTCCCAGGGGCAATTTTCCCGTAAGATAATGCTCGACCGCATACAGCAAGAGTTGCTCAAGACTTCCTATGTCATTTTCAGACTCTTCCATGGCCGGCCCGCTCCCCCGACTTATCCCCTATAGAGCATGTGTGGGATCAGCTAAAGCGTCAGATGCCATCATGTCACTCTGTGCGTGATTTGGAGTTGGCTGTTACATATTTGTGGGCCCATCTGCCTCAGGACAATATCAGGCGTCTAATCAACTCAATGCCGGAGCGTGTGGCGGCATGTATTGCAGCTAGAGGTGGTCCAACGCGCTATTGAAGTTGCTCTGTATTTGTGTCCTTGCACACCCTGTATTCGTTCAATTGTCTTGATTTTGAGATCAAGTGAATCTCTCATCTGTATCATTATGTGCATTAAATTTCATTTCAATCCGATGCTTTCTTCTCGGGTCGCTATTTTCAATGCGCCTGAGTGTATATGCCATAGAACCCGTTCATAGGGCAGGAAGTCATTCACAACATACATTTACACAGAAAAAAGGACAAATACATCAGAAACTGAAAATACGTCCTTGCCCGAATCGGGATTCAAGCCTCTTACTCGTCCCAGTCGGACTTCTCTGAGCACTATTCAAGGTGGCCAGCAATGTTTCCATTGAACGCAACACGAACAGTTACTTAAATGTCTTGCAATTCACAGGTCCATTTACTTGAGGAAACAACCTCATTATAGTAATATGTATTACATGCACTCACACACACACACATATGTTATGCCTTGTACTTAGTATTATTATGAAATGCATCATATATACTTACATGCACTTATATTGTGTATGTTAGTATGATCGTTTTGCGTTCATTGATATGCATTAAGTCCCTTTCTAAAATGTAAAGTTATTTAGGTAACAATGATGGATAGAGACTGAATATATCACAAGACAACAGCCAGATAATGGAAATATTGTAGTTAAACATTTCCTAGATTAAAATTATGAGATAGAAAAAATATAAACGCTTTTGTGCTTTCATTTCCTTTTAAATCTTACCCACAGGTTTTGCTCAATTCTTCTTCTGTATATGCAAAAGCTAGATCTTGATTACTTGTAAGGACTTTTAGCTCTTCCATACACCACTTAAGGTCACTGTCGTTACATTTTGGCGCTGATAAAACGGGATAAACTGCAAAAAAAGAGGCATTTTAGAGGCATTGAAAATGATTTTAAATATAGTAATGACAAATAAACTTGATAAATAACGACAATTGTTGGGTTTGATTAAAAACACTGTTACACAAAGATTTTGTTACATTAGTTATTTATAGTGTTCCTCAGTTAATATTGGAAGCTAATTTCAAGTATCCAACCAGAATTTTTCCATCACCCACAATTTATATATAATCACAGTTTCCAAATTATGTTTTTCCGAGTTTTCCTATATCACGTAATGGTAAAAACTCGTACTTAACAATGAAAACATCGTCACAAAGACAAATGTTGTGATAGGTAGTTAGATATGCTGTTACTGCAGTGGGGACATGGCACTAATTTTAGCAATGTACGCCACCTGGATTAAATAATTTTTCCGTGTTTTTACATTTAAATGCAAACAAAACAATGCATAGATTTTTACTTTAAGGAAAATGGTTTAGTATACTGTAAACGAACATATCTACTGACTATGTAATAGACATGTTCGTATTTTAACATAAAGCATAGGACTTGGTACTAAATCTTTCGAAATTAGTCTAAAAACTATGCTATTGCGTGATACAAACATGTTGTCTTCGGTAGCAATAGCATATTAAATCAAATTGGAGGAAGCATATGGGATTAAAAAGCTTCATTAATTAAAATTTAGCACAACATATATCGTGAGACAATTATTTCTGGCCTAAAAGTAAGCAAACAATTTGGATTAACTGCTTGAGTTTTACACAATACTGTCGTCTCTTCACGAATGGGACAGCGATATCAAGAAAATAAAAGCTGTTTCATCATTAGCGTCAGAAAATATTTACTTTATGTATTAACTGAAACGTGAGGTAACATAAAAAAGGTTTTGCATCAAATGAATTAATTGCATCATTTTTCTCGTGAAAATTAAAAAAGGGCTTGCATCTCTATCTGAAAAATACGCATAGGAAGATAAAATTCCAAGAGAGGAAACAAATATCAAAGGTAATAATATAATGAAAAGCAAATTTAGTTCTTCCAATTTTTACCACTCTTCAGGAACATTTCAAAAAGGGCAGTGCATAAGAATGAAAATAAGTCACATCTCAGAATAAACGTGAAAGACTTTATTGAAAAATAAAACGCAATTGAATTTTTGTTATGGCTTTGTATTGCTACAAACGAATTTCTTTTTCCTCGGTAAATTGTTTAATCCAATTGTAGTTTTCTGTGAAACCTCTTTTTTCACCCAAAAACAGACTCAAGTCAGCCACAATACAAGGAAGGTAGAAGTTTATTAATAATATTTTTTGTATCTAAACATTTATTGAGTTCTGTTAGCCACTTGGCATTTAAAGCATAAAACAGAACGTTTCGATTCGTGTAGATTTTTATAAGTTTTTCATAATTTGCTTAACATGTAACCCAATATAAGACCGAACTTTTTTTTTTTTTTTTTTCCTTTCTTTCTCTTTTTTTTTTTTTTTTTTTTTTTTTTTCTTTTTTTAGTTGAACTCTTTTCTAGTGAGAAAACTTATCTTAAATTTCAGGTTCAATTAGACTCAAAAAAGTTCAACTAATTATAGTAATCTTAATAATTCTGTGCGTAAGTGTTGGTAGCAGCTTTCGGTTTGATATTATGTAACTAAGCTCTGCATATTCTCAACTGCGAGATAAGAAATATTTTTTGAATAAAATTCTAGTTGAAGGCCTTCATTTAATTCAAGCTTACATTATGGGATAGCATGTAAAACCGTTTTTGATTATTTGAACAATAATGTGAGGAAATCCAAAGTTTGTGTTATTTATAGAGATACTAGCGGTACCCGAACGGCTTTGCCCATGGTATAAAATTAAAAGTTCATTTGTAAAATAATTGATATAGCAGAAAAAATACTCTATTTTAGTTATAATTCAACTACAATTCCTTCAAAGTATGATATAAAAATTTGGTATAGACCCTACACTACTTCCTTTTACGTGTACATTTCTTAGTAGATGCCTTAAGTGCTAAAATAGTGCTTGGAGGGAGCAAGATAACAATTCAAACATTTATATCCCTAGTTTGCCACGAAACAATGCAAAAAAATGTTTTACAATGATTAATCTCCTAAATATCGCCGATTTTAACATCATTCAGTGGATTTTTCGCAAAATATCGACAATAGCGCCAAATTGAACCCTCCAAAAAAAATTTTAAAAAAATCGCCAAATTGGCGACAAATACTTGGCGACCAAAGGCTTGGCGATATATCGCCAAGTGGTCGCGCCAATTCATCTGCATGGAAATTAACACTGATTTACTCCATAAAAGGGGTAAAGCATCCCATTGTGACATTCAAATGAAACCCCAAGGGGAGATGCACAAAAATAAGCCAAAAGAGAAAATAAGAACAATTTTGTTGCTCACAGAAACCAACAGAAATCTTACCAAAATTTGAAAGAAGAAGAAAGTTTCCTTTCCTAGCTTTAAAAGCAAAACAATACATTTTCCGAAATGAAACACTTTAAAAAGAACGTTGCAATGTCGCAATTTATACGATATTTGGTTAATCTTTGTGCTTTGGGTACCCCTTTCTCGCTAAATGGGCGATAGACGCGCCTACTACTATTTCCAAACGTTGCCAAAATCAATATTGCTGAAATGCGAAATCTATGAAAATGAAAAAAAAAAAAAATCCGCCAAATCTTTTAATTAAGTCATTAGTATATTGGAAACAGGGTTGCCAGAAAAATACTACGCTCCTTATTTGGGCCGAAAAAATACTACCGTAGTATCAAAAATACTACGTCTGGCAACGCTGGAAAAAGAACGAAACAAAAATAAGTATGAACACGTAACCATGGTAACAACATGAAAAGTTGATTTCCGTTGATAAAATAATTCATTTTATCTCTCTTTTCAAACAAATTTTATTCTCGAGCCCAACCATTTTAGAATCGTTTGGCTTGCTTTACTGAAGGTAAGCCTTGAATTCCGGGATTCTAAAAACAATTGTTACAGCTCTCCTGATGATCGTAGAAACTTCGAAAAAACTTCATTTTGTGCAGAAAATTTCAAGCTTTCGAATGACGTTAGACTTGAAAATGTGTATGAAATATTTCTTCCCTATTTTATCGAATTTCCACTAAGAATTCGAATAGAAAAAGAACGAAATGGAATTTTTGAAAAATCGCTTCGAGGTGCAAAACTACATGCTACAAACTAATTTTGTGCCAAGTGGCATGAAAATCGACCGAACGGTTTTGGCGCTACGCGCGTAACAGACAGACAGACAGACAGAAAGAAAGAAAGACAAACCTTCAGTTTTATTATTAGAAGAGATATTTTTTTCATTTATTCAGTAATAGCCCACAGGTATCTTAGGTAATCGACATAAACTTCTGAATATCATAGCACCACTAGTTTTAGGATCATCAAACATATAAATGTGGATGAATTAGAAAAAATTGTTTCCAATTAGGTCAAATTGGACAAATTAGTTCATTACGTCTCTGAAAGAAAATTTTTTATAAAAAAACTTGTCTTGATACTGTTTAACGTTTTTTTTTTTTTTTTCTTCATTTGTTGTTAATGTTTTGTTATGAAACTGAAATGTTATTTAGCGGCAAGTTTAATTGTTGTAAAGGCCCATCTCAATGCATTATGGGCACCTCATTGTGTGTCCCAAAACTAAGTAAAATACTTTTTAATGTGCATTTTGTGTCTTGTTTAAGGTCTCTATGATCGTGAAAGCCCGTCGCACTGGCGACATTTGAGACATGTTAATCCACCACTGAAAGTACGGATACATTACTGAAGATCCCAGTCTATTTACTGTAACGTACAAATGTGGTTACTTAATAATACCCAGAGGATATTGACTAGTCTCAACAGAATAAAGTAAGATTTTTTTTTAATTATATGTAGAGTAGACCGACCGGTGAATAAACACTGAAGGGGCCTTTCTTTTTTAAAAAATTCATAGCATCGTTGCATTTGCCGCATGGCAGTAGAAACACTTTAGCAGATACGTGTAATTGATTTTTAAAATATTGCGCGAAATTTTTGGATTCTGAATCAGGTTTTTTGGGGGTTGAAACGGGAAAAAAACCCAGACCCAGTGAATGAACACCCCAAACAAAAGACAAGCGCAGCATTTTCTAGCTGTTTTTTTTTTTTTTTTGAAAATGTGTAGGAGGAAGTGACTACCGCCTGTTTATCTAAGAAAACTGTTTTTAAAAACTTATTTTCCGAGAAAATTACGAGGTGTTCATTCAACGGTCGGGCTACCCTACTGTCATCTACGATAGAATATATTTTTCCAAAAAAGATGCATTGGATAAGAACATTCCATCTGAGAAGACATGAGTCATGAAAATATCCATTCGTCAATCTCTTCGATGTCTTGAACTTGCCATGTGATGTCATCATCGATTACGCCTTACTCATGACGTTGCAATCTCGGTGCTAAATTTTCACCGAAAATGATTTACAAGATAGAGAATTCCTTTGAGATCATATTTTAAACCTCATCTTCTCTTTTTCAAAGTTCTGGGATATAAGACCAGGTGATAAGAATTGCGAGTTTATTTAAGACACCACATTTCACAAAAGGAGTTAATGCATATCATTACGCGTGGAATGTCTCATAGGAGGAGTATGGCGATCTGAACTTGTCCACCAACTACTTCCGAATTCGAGTTTTTGTCACTCCCCAACCTTGTCAATATTATCATGTTTGTTTACCGGTACACTAAAACAAGTGAATGCTATTTTTACGGTATACTACAGCTAATTTTATAATAATAAACTGTAATAATAGCTAATTTTACAGTAATAAACTGTAAAATTGCTGCTTTAACAGTACTAAACTGTAAAATTGCTTATTTTATCGCAAGAAAGTGTAAAATTGCTAATTTAACAGTTTGTTACCGTGCATTTCATTACAGTTTCAAACTGGAACCTCTGCTGCTAGTACTATATTGTTGTTTTTACAGTATAATACAGTGAAATTTTACGGCAATAAACTAAAATTTCTGACCTTACAGTAAGATACTGTAAAAGTGCTAGTTTTACAGTTTATTACTGTGCATTTTACAGCTTTAAATTAGAACCTTGGCTGCCAGTATTATAATGTAAAAACAACAGCTCATTTTTTTAACCCAGTAATGCCTAGCGTCCTTTTTAGCGACGGTCCAAAAAAGGGTCTGAATTTCCTCAAAATGAACATTTCAACCGAATAATAGTGTTTAATGAGTACCTTGGTATTGTTTCAATTCGTTTTTAACGGATTTCAGCACATAACTATTGTAAAGTGTGCTCTGTAGCAGTTTTAATATGATCTTTATCAAAAATTACATCGCTCACAATCTCAAGAAAAAAAGCTAAGTTTTCAAAGTTATTCTCAGTTTCCCCGTGTATGTTAATTGCTGATTTTATTTCTTTTTATAAAATGTCTTTTTAAACAGTATATCGTAGGCAGAAAAAAAGGTTGGTAAAAAAGGTTGGTCTATCGTAACTTTTAAGGGACGAATTTTCTTTCCTTAATAAAAAATTATTTCTTACATAATATTTTTTTTATTATTTTTCCTGTCCATTAAACACTGTTTGTAACCAGCATACAAAATATCAGGCATTAATGGGTTAATGTAGTACCCGATTTTCTTACGGATAATTGCAGATGACGGATGCACGAAAAGTGCTTGATAACATTTATGTACGTGTAAATCAAATTGCCCATGTTCCTTATTGCACTCGTGTGCCGTGGTCGTATCTTTTGATCGTAATGTGCTCCTTTAAAAATGTAGCAGTTAATTATTTTGTTACGTATAAATTAGAATTGCTTTCTATTTCCAAATCTGTTGGAAATGAAATAAATACGTTTAATTTAGTCATAAATAACGAGATATAAGAAAACTAAGAGCTAAACAGCGGCAAAACAAATCACTTTTACTTCAGATAAACATATGGTTCCTGTTAAATTTTCAAATCATACTTTATAAAACGATCGACACTAAAAAATGTCATCCTTGTTATTATCTGAAGGTGCTAAATACTGTCTTCTATACTTTTCTCCTTCCATTCTCTAATGATGTGACACATAATATCAGCAAGTAAATAAAACATCGAATGTTCTGCTCGTTGAAAATATTGCGCATTTTTCTTTTTAAATTAAAAGGTCAAATTTAATTTAGACATTAATAGAATGCCCTCTCTCTACGAACTTTTATTTAAACTAAAGCAGTTTTAACTTGCTTTTTTCGAGTTTTTTCCATGATGAATTTTAAAAATATGATAGCAGGTGATATTGCATTTTTTATAAGTCCAAAATAAAAACATTTTAGAAAATCATTAAGTTTCCTCACTAATGACACTTAAAAAAAATCTTTACTTCGTTAAACTGACCTCAATCTTTAATAAGTACGTTACAGAATATTTTTGCAACTCAAAAGTACAACAAAAAGAATACATTTTCTTGGGCTTGCAAATCCGTGTTAACTATTCATACAATTTTAAGCACCAAATAGGGCTAAAACAAACACAGTGGAGCACCTAAGACGTGGGAGAAGTGGCTGTTGTGATAGCCAAAGCAGTCAAGGGGGAAGGCACCATTTCAACAAAAAAACGTCGTTAAGGGTTTATTTACTGTTGTTAAAGTTTTTTTTTCTTTTCACTATTTTAATTATCTTAGTAAAAAAATTAAAGAAAAAAATCTCGTAAGAATAAGCACTAGACAGAAAAATGAGAAAAATCCTTAATTCTCAGATAAGAAGAAAAAAAAATTTTTAGTAGCGAATTGCAAGTTTATTGGATTTTATTGAATTAATGTGAATTTATGGTTAGAGGCAGGGGCACTGCGCCCCAATTTTATACTCTTGGAAAGGTTAAAATTTTCCATTTGCCGAACGAATTTCTAATTTCGCCGAATGATAAAATACGAGCATGCGCGAAAAGGAAGTTTGGGCTTCATTAAATATATTTAGAAAAGAAAAGGGAACATCCAAGTTCGAATTTTTTGCTTAAATTTTCCGAATTAATCAGTCAAAATTTTCAGAATAAGGAAATTTTTAGGAGGTCACAATGACATCTCGTGATCTCTCATCAGGACAGCCCTGCGGGAGAGGGCTGCAGTTTCTAAAATTCGGCAGGGGCGCTGGACCCCATACATAAGCAATATACACTGCTCGACATTGAAAATGCAACACCAAGAAGGAGTGGTCAGAAATTGATGAAATTTGGTAAGAAGACAGAGACAGCATGGAACAATAAGTGATATTTATTTCAAAATAAATAAGCAAAATTTAGAGCGAGGACGGCGTCGGCTCAGTAAGAAGTAGGACCACCGCGGACAGCGATGCACGAAGAAACACGTCTAGGCATGGAGTCAATAAGCCTGCGGATGGTGTCCTGAGGGATGGCACTCCATCCCCTTTCAACCATTTGCCGCAGTTCGTCCTCTGAACGAGGCATTGGCAGGTTCTGCAAACGGCGTCCAATCACGTCCCACACATGTTCGATTGGTGACAAGTCAGGAGAGTATGGTGGCTAGGAAAGCATCTGTACACCTCGTAGAGCATGTTAGCTGATTCGAGCACTGTGAGGCCGGGCGTTATCCTGTTGAAAAATTGCATTTGGAAGACCCTGAAGGTAGGGGATTGCCACCGGCCGCAGTACATTATCTACATATCGTTGGGCCGTCATAGTGCCCCGAATACGAACTAGAGGTGATACGGAATTGTATGCAATAGCGCCCCAAACCATTATGCCACGTTGTCGCGCTGTGGGGCGTTCCACAGTTACTGCCGGATTCGATCTTTCACCACGTCGACGCCACACACGTATGCGATGACTATTGCTGGACAAACAGAAGCGGGATTCATCTGAGAACACTACGGTTTGCCATTCTGCCATCCACGTCGCTCTGGTCCGGCACCATTCCAAACGTTGGAGTCTGTGCTGTGAGGTCAACGGCAGTCTTCTTAGCGGGCGCCGTGATTGCAGGCCACGTGCAACCAGTCGACGGGAACTGGTTCTGGTTGATACAGGAACATCCAGGATACCTTGCACGTGCTGCAGAATCGACGTACAAGTGACTTGCGGGTCCGCCACAGCTTGTCGGTGAATTCCTCGATCCAAGCGGTCTGACGTCACTCTGGCTGCACCTGCTCCCCTCAATGCGGCTACATTTCCTCTTTCCAACCATCTCCGACACAGCTGATGCACAGTGCTTGCATCCATGTGGGTATCAGCTGCAATTTGACGTATGGACCAACCTCCCCTTCTCAGTCCGATCACCATACCCCTTGTAAAGGGGTGCTGGAATATGTCTTCGTTGGAATATGTCTTCGGTTTATATGCTGGAAGTGTCTTCGTTGAGGACGGCGTGGCATTTCCTCCTATCACACGTATCCTTCGAGACAAAAACCAAATTTCTCCGATAATTAGTCTGGCAGAGAAACCAACATGAACATAGCCCACTTTTCAACTTCCTTCTCTTATATCTTACTTCACGTGCGTCGGAGAGCTGCGCATTTCATGTCATTTGCATAACTCAGTGACGTGCGTCTACGGTAAAATTTGCATGAATTTCTGACCACTCCTTCTTGGTGTTGCATTTTCAATGTCGAGCAGTGTATCTACCACATATGTTCCAAAATAAAGTCTTTTTTAACTTTTAAGCATTTCTTCTTTTAATTTAAATTTTTTAAGTAATTACGAAATATTCAGCAGTTAACTTTTGTTTAAAGAAGTTTCCTTTCATTGGACTCAATTACGCAAGAAATACAATCTGCTAAACTGCTACATATTTTAATTCCGAACATTTTAGGTACTTTGCACACCTGGAGAAATTCTAAGGATAGTTGTTATACTATGCGTATTAAAAAAAAGCACTCAGTTGCCTAATCATCATCGAAAAATTTAGTGAAGTTAGACACTAACACAACAACACTTTTGAGTCAAAGAAAAGAATACAACAACGGACCTAAATACGGAACGTTTAGTTATTAAGTCCAAATCATACAACTGTGAATGTATCTCAAGTAAGTATATAACTAATACCATAAGTTTCTTCACTGAGGATCAGCAGTGCAACTCTTAAGCAACCTACTGCACTGCAAAAATGAACTGTTGTTTTTACGGTATAATACTGGCAACCGGGGTTCCAATTTAAAGCTGTAAAATGAACAGTAATATAAACTAAAACTAGCAATTTTACAGTTTCTTACTGTAAAGTTATAAAATTTTACAGTTTATTGCCGTAAAATTTAGCTGTATTATACTGTAAAAACAGCAGCAGAGGTTCCAGTTTAAAACTGTAAAATGCACGGTAATAAACTGTTAAATAAGTAATTTTACGGTTTATTATTGTAAAATTAGCAATTTTACAGTTTATTACTATAAAATTAGCAATTTTTACAGGTTATTACTATGAAATAAGCTGTATTATACTGTAAAAACAATATTCATTTTTTACAGTGTGGGCTTCTTTTTTTTTTTTTTTAATGATTTTTAAAATATTCAGGAGGGTCTCTCAATTTGCTGCAAATGTTCATGTTTTAAAACGTTTCACCTTTTCATGCCCTCAAAACACTGTTAATGGTTAATATAATGCTCCCTTCTCCTACTGAAATAATGGTTGTCAAAAGATGGTCGAAAAGTGAAACGAATGGGGGGAGACCTTTCTAAACAGTGAAGAGGAGGGGAGGGGGGAGATGTTTAAAAATAGGGGGTTTGGATTCACACACACACAGGGAGTCATTTTACATACAAATCAGTAAGAATGGTGTCAGAGACATTTTGGAAGAGGATTTTTTTTTCAGTGCACTTGAAACAACTCTCAAATTCTATAAAGATAAAAATAAATATTCGCCAAGCTAATGATGTCTATTTTATGGTTAACTGTTATCCTAGAAATAGAAAATAAACAATTAGAATAATATTGATTTTCGTGGAACTTCGCCTTTATATTATTTATTATTCGTGCCCTTCTAAGTGATGCTTTCAATTCCTAAATAGCCTTATCATTTATTCTAAAACTACCATTTTATTCCGTATTCAAATTTTCACTCTTGATGCTTCAATGCTGTAACTTCAAGCGTATCCTTTGGCAGTCAGACAATTCTGCCATAAAATACTTTTCCTGGTTCAAAATGGTGTTAGACCTTTCTTTTGTGTTCCAAAACGACGTATCGCACCATAAAAATATTTCCCTAGAATGAAACGCCTCTTGAAACACCTTTGTCACTTTTATTATTTACACAAGAAGAAACAAATTTAATAGCATCATTTTCTATCTTTTTTTGGTCGATAAAAGATATATATTTTTAAATTTATACTCCTTTTACATTTTGAGGACGCTTTTCCTGAAGCGCCGAACGGAGCTGAATAAAAAGTGTTCGAACACAATCCATTTTGGAAATATATTTTCGGTAGGAAAAGTAAATGTTATTTTAATATTCCCGTTGATGCTTTCAGTTATATTTAAAAATTTTATTAGCTATTCAAACATTTAGGTATAATATGAAAAGAGTTATGGGAACAGAACGGAACTATGACATCTGGGAATGCGGCATCGGCATAGAACCATGTGGGCGATTCAAATAAACATTCAAACAGCTTAAACGTGTAAGTATTTAATTTTTATTATCATCATAGTGGGCTTAGAAAATAATAAGTACTTTAATACAACATGTTGCATTTTCGTTGTTTCATTGTTGTTTTACATTATTATTTTCTTCGCAACTTGGATACTGTCCAACTTCGAAAGGTGGGCCTAGCACCGTTGAACGGTTTTATTTCAAAAAAAAAAGTGACAGCTGAATTGAGGAAATGCAAAATGGTAGCATTTCAGCTTATAATGCACTGCAACGTTTCTTGACAAACACATCGTGACGTCAGCGTGACGTTTGCGTAACGTTAACCTATGAAAAATGAGCTAGATAAAACGTCACAGCCTACTTGGCGAATTAGAGGAGATCGCTGACTGCTTGTGAGCTCTTATTGGCTCCGCCCGTAGTGACGTTCAGTGTCAAGTTAAGTTGCTGTCTAGTATAGTCCGTAGATTATTTTATTTTTCTAGAACCGATAAGGAAAGGGAATAAATGAAAAAAAAAAACATCAACGCAAACCAATACGTCAAATAAAGGTACCCCACGAAAAGAAAAACAAAGCAAAATCTCTTCACATTCCTTACCTTTCTTGTCGCCATCACCCCTATTTTGATAAAATCAGTAGAGACCTTAGTCATGCGCAGATGCATCCGAGGTCGCACAAAAAAAATTCAAACAGTAGAAAATTAATCTTAGTGTTTTTTAAAAACTGTCAAATTGTTCTTAGTGTACTTAGTCATAGTTTTTTATCGATTTATTCCTTTTTATTTTAAGTTGTTGATGTAATCTTGTCTCAACTATACTAGACAGCAACTTAACTTGACACTATACGTCACTACGGGCAAGGCCAATAAAAGCTCACAAGCAGTTAGCGATCTCCTCTTATTCGCCAAGTAGGCTGTGACGTTTTATCTAGCTCATTTTTCATAGGCTAACGTCACGCTGACGTCACGATTTTTTGTCAAGATACATTGCAGTGTAGTATAGACTGGCTATTTTTGGGAATTTATAAGGCTTAAGTTTAAATCCAGGTCGAAAAATATCCTTTTAGTAGGGTTTTTTTCCTTCATCAGAATTCTAATCCAACGTTTCTTACTCATATATAGTATTCCTCAAACGTGTTTTTTCTTTTTTCTCTTGAGTAAGCCGTCATTTTAGTAATGTTTCAAATTTCAAAAGTAATGAAAGCATCATTTAAAAAAAAAAATTCTGTCAGCGAAAAAAAAAACCTCACATTTTGCTGCTATTCAAAAAATTTCTTTTAAAAAAATAAAAGAAAAGAAAATGGGTTTTTGCATTCCTTATGTCAAGTGCGAATGCTTCGCACAGATAAGAAAATCATCACTTAATTCTCCCCTCTAATAATTTTCTATTTTATTTTAAACATTTTTAATTACTGTAATTTAGAGAAAAAAAAATGTTCTATGAACACCCCATAATAAACACGTGACCAACACTGTGCAACTGTTAATTGTTAAAAATTGTTAAGCGATTGATAAAAAATTACTAGAGCAATTCCCCGCTCTAATAATTTGCTATCTTATTTTAAACATTTTTAATTACTGTATTTAGAGAAAAAAAATGTCCTATGAACACTCCATAGTCAACACGTGACCAACACTTTGCAACTGTTAACTGTTCAAAAAATGGTTAATCCAAAAATGATAACCATTCAGCCTTTTGTGGTCATGCCCAACTCAAATGCAAATAATTACTCAATGTAATTCTTGTTTCACTGCTGCAAGACTATAATTGCAACGAAACAAAAGTTACATGGAACATGCTATTCTGTAGAACTGAGGTCTGACTACACAAGTCAATTTTTATTTCTTCATAACTCGAACACAAATGTTAGCTAAAAAGGTAAAAAGCTAGCAGTTTTGAACCATTAAACATTTAAAAGTGTAAACAAGGTCATTCCATCGTGACTAACGTAACATTCAGAGCTTATTTTGTTACTGTTTTTACTTGTAACTTAAAGGATAAAAACTATTTTTTAGTTATGCTGGTGGATTTACAATGTACATGGTATCTATGTATCATTTCTGCTAAGAATTTAAAACAAAATTACTGACAGTAGATATTTTTTCAACCAAAATGGCAGCGTGACTAACGTAAGATTTTTGCAACCCTGAAAATTAATGCTCATGTTGTGAGGCAAAAATTTCTCAAAGTTCAGCAAGTGTTAAAGATTGAATCATATATTTGAAAAATGTGTAAAGTCAGTTTTTAAAAACATAAAACACATTTATTAAATCTTAACTTTTTTTACTCTTAAGTGTCACTTTTACTCAAGATGGAGTGTGACTAACGTGACGTGACTAACGTAACCATCGAATAGCAAGCAGTAAACACACTACAAACTATTTATTATGGCTATTCTCAGTTTAATTACAATACTTTCTTAATTTGTTCAACTTCTTATGTTGTATGATTTTTATTTATTTTTTTTTTTTGGTACTTTTTTCACTTCGGCTGAGGTTGACATTTCTATGGAATGGCCCATTAGCAGAAGTTTTATTTTCTGTAAAATAGAATTCGAGATTTCACTAAAAAGCCGGTTGCAAAACCAAAAGTCAAACATCGCAGCTTTGAAACCCTGTATGATACAAATTTTAGCTTTTCATGATCGACATTTCTAAGTTTTGCTGGAAACACACTGTCAGTTAGGAAAAGAATCAAGCACTTCTCTTGAAATAGAAGAAAACCAGTGAGGAAAAACTTAAAAAGAGTTTTTTTTTTCGTTTTTTTTTAATAAACTTTTCTGTGAGAAACAGATTTAAAATAATAATAGTATCATTAGTCTCAAAGTCAGTGCATTAGTCAGTGCAAGAACTTTTAGAAGTCATTCATTTTTCTGTAATTGAAAGCTAAGGAACATGGTATTAAAAAAATTCATTCTCACACAAAAAAAAAACTATTAAAAAACCAAGAAAGAAAAATATTTAACAGCCTACTTTCCCCCAAAGCTAGAAAAAAACTACCTTATTTATTTAGTTATTTATTTCATAAAAGTGATTATTACTGATTTTTTAAACCTTCATTTTACAACAATTTTAATGGGGGAGTTTCCGAAATTTCAAAAGTATTTTTTTCTGAAAGAACATGCTTTAAAACATAGGAATTGACCATTTTTTTTATTTTTTGACACAGTTATATATTTTTTATGAATTATTTTAACCGGTGAGCAGATGCTATTCCGAAAAAAAAAATCTGCACATGACGTCAGTGGTGTACGTAAGCGTGAAATCTAATTGGTTGTAGTGAGATGACGAAGGTCGTGACGTCACCGATTTCTGCGATTGGACAACTCAAGTCAAGCAAAATGGCGTTATTATTGGAAAGATAGCTGTTAGGTACACCACTGACGTCACAAAAACCACGCCCCGTTTTCAAGGTAGGGTATTTAAAAAAAATAATAAAAAATAAACTGTTGGGAAAATTAAAGTATTTTCCGGACCCCTGTTATATTTTTATATCATTCTTTCAATTTCAGTAAAAAAAGTCGTACTTTTGACTGAAGGATACTCCCCCATTATTACTAAGCGCTTATTTTTGTTTTCCACACCTAGAAAAAGTAAAAACAAAAATTCTTCCAAAATATGTCACAATCACATAAAATCTGTCTTTTAAATGGAAAGCATCGTGTTATGGATTCATCTATTTATTAAATTATTAGTATTTTTTCAAATTATTTTATTATTATTATTATTGAGTTTAATTGTCTAACAGTGCAAAAAGCACAGTAAATGATAAAGAATGTTCCGAAATACGAGACAAACATATTTGTCACGTTTTTTTTTTTTTTTAGCCATATTTTGTCAACTAACGCGCTCAAGCGAAGAATACATTTTTTGAATATAAAGTTCCTCTTTTTCTCAGAAATCTTACGATGAGTTAATGTATTATATGAAATAATGACAAAAAAAAGTTATATTCATAGAACGACTAACAGCTTTCTCGTCACTGCTTTTGAAAAACATTGCTCCTTTTTTTAAGGAAAAAAAATCCCAAACAGCTTAATTAATTACTAACAAAACTGCTTGTAAAGAGACCATTTGTTTTATAGTTTTAAGCAGAAACGGGATAATTAATTATGTTGTCACTCTAGTACGTAGCAACTATGTTAAGAAATATTTCTAGAAAGATGCTTTGAAAGTACAAGTAAGACTTTTTTTTTTTTTGAAAGCTAAAACAACCCGGTCTTAGTTTCTTACAGTACATAATTTAGCATTCGAGATAAAATCTTGTAAGTTGTTCCAATTAACATTAAATTGTTTGGCACTGTTACAACTCAAAGTTACTAACATAGAACAATATAAAAGTTCTAAATATTAAGCATTTTTTGACCCATGGTTTTTTTTCTTTTTTTTAATACATATGCACGTTTTTACGTTGAAAAGGAGCAACTTCATCCCGTGATTGAATTTTAATTACTGCTTGTACATTTTCTGTATTATTATTTGTTTGCAAATTTAAGGTTCGATACTCATTCTTTTTGAAGAATTTAAGCTTATTTTACTCTGGTTATTCTTTTCAAACGATCTGCCATTTGTAAAATAAGTATAGTTTTTGTTGCCATTTAAAAAAAACGGTTTTAAAAGCATGCAGCGGAAACCTGACGCTTTTAAAATTTTCAGCAAAAGCATTTTCAAATACTCTTATGTTATACAAAAAGGTCACTTAAACTTCCATTACATTCATTTTTGTTTCAAAGCCCTTAAGCATTGCTCTAGAGCAAAACCTTTTTTTAGTATCGTAGATTACTAAGAAATTATCGTTAGTTCATGAACATTTTCTCGTGCCATTAGCAGTTTTCTTATTTAAAAGAAAAATTCAAAACGAAATCGATTCAAAATTCTTTTACTAATTAGGATACATAATTAGTTATAGAAAATTTCTTAATAATTTCAACACTTTATGAATAACGCGTTTATGCAAATGGCCTGACTTAAAAAATTGAAAGTACACATAAAACCATTAAAAAGAGCTAAAAAAGCATTTTGAATGATAATTTGAAAAATTTTTAAGGAACACAAACTTGAAAATAATGAAATTGTTTTAAAATAAAGCAGTGTTTCTGAATTGTAGTAAGTTTTAAAAATAATGCTTTGTAGTGTAATCTTAATGTATCTGACAGATTTCTACGAGTGGAAAAGAAAAAAAAAGGATTGAAAGAAGAAACTCAAACTATACTGTTGGATTTATGTGCATAGAGAATCTGTTTTTCTTATAATTCATATCAATCTGCGTAAAATTAAGATATAAAGTTGTCGACATGTTTAAGTTTTTCGGGGGCATTTACATTTATTTTCTTTACAGTATGTAACATTATTTTGCGTAAAATAAAATTTATATCATCATTGAACATAAAAAACAAAATATTGGTATGAAAGTTGAAGAATCTTATTCTAATAAATAATCACCAAAGCAGCAACACTTTTTCTGTATTTAACATCGATTTCTTTTAACCTCAAAATTATTTTGAAAATTTCTTTTTTTAGTAGCTTTAAACTTATTATTCATTATTTACTTTGAAATAGCTTCTAATATATCTTCGAATCAAAATGTTCTATAACATTTTTAATGAAACAAATATTATAGCTAAACTATTTCTGCATCTTTCTGTTTCCTCTAGAAATAAATTTATTTAATAAAAAAAAACCTTTAGCTACAAAACATAAAACGCACTTCAGTTTCCAATTTTATCTGGCCAATTTAACGACCGCCATCGCTGCCAAATGATCTATAATTTCAAGACGAATAATTTTATTGTCATGTTACTCAGCTAAATAACTCTGCTCTTCTAACAAATCGTGTGGGTGAGCTCCTCGATGAGGTATAATTACGATCGAAAGCATCCCATCCCTCGTCTTCTGTTACACTTCATAAAAGAAAGCGTTTAATACACAGAATGTATCATTGAAAGACGCTACTCATTCTCTTCACTTCAATTACTTTCATACGTCGAACCAGATAAGCGGGCAGACATACTGTTAATGCGATTACCCTGTTCGTCAACCATAAACAACGGTAAAGAGGATTTTAGTCAAGGGCTATTTTCTTGAATGAATTCACTTTAAGATGAGAAAGATTAAGGCGACTTTCTTGCCTGTGGTTAAATTTGCTGTTTGGTGCTTTGATATGAAGCTGATTTTCTCACTACAATAATGTTTACAGAGATCATTTTTTTTTTTTTTTGAAAAAATGAGTGTACAACATTAAAAACAAATGCAATAGCAGAACGTAACTGAGCAAACTTCCAATTATCCATGTTCGACCCCATGTGTCTTTTTAAACAAATTGCCACTACTTTGTTTTAAAATAATAGGGAATAAAAGTGTTTAAAATGTATTCGTAAAAATATTTTAAAATATGAATGCTATTTTAGGAAATTTCACCGGTGAATAACTAAAGTAGAGCGTTGGCGTATGCTTCTTAAAAATGTGTTACGATCATTGCTGAATAAATATTTTGTTTACTACTTTCAAACAAATATTTTTGCAAAAAAATTAAATAATTAAAAACATCATGAACTCGGCTGCGCTCGTGAATGTTTATTTGCAAGCACGAGAGGATTTTTAAAAATTATTAAAATGGAAGAAGGTTTCTAGCTAAAAGTAGTCACCAAAAATTTATTTTGGATTGCCAAAGGGGGATAAAAATGCGCCTTTATTGCATCTCTTCGCTTTAAAAGTGACAGTTTAAACATTTCTCTCTTTATGAATTAAACAATATTCGTGTTGGATAAATTTGTGTACTTCGATTCTTAAAAATTAGAGCAACACATGTTATTCTATTTCATTAACTAACTATGCAAAGTGTTCAGTTAAAAATCTCCGGCTATATGACTTCGACTCCACAGTCCACAGCCCTACCAATTATTTTACAGCGAAATTTCTTGGGAAAATACATTCATAAAAAAGAGAGAGTTATACAGTCATGCAGGAAACGGAAGCTTAATATTTGACTGTACAGTATGATAAAATCAAGATGACCAAAAAAAAAAGAAGCACCTGCTCACATTCTTTCACCAATCGAAAAAATATGAATATTATGTACTGCCGTTACACTTGTAAATGTATTTATCGTTTAAGAAGTACTAAACATGCACACACTGCAAGCTGCACTTTCCTTTTTAGAATCTATTTCGCTTATTTAGGTACCGCTCTCACTGCACATCATTTATAACTGGAAGGAAAAAGATTGTATTTTCATTTTCTTTATTCAAAATTACATAACGGTCAAAAATATGGGATTTTGTTATTTCTTTCTCTTAATATTTTCATTATTTTTCAATAAGGGACACAGGCACGTCATCTAAAGGGTTCGAGGAGTCAATTACCCCCCCCCCCGGCTTTGAGAAATTATTGTATTTACAGATAAGTGGACGTGGTATTTTGTTGTTTTCCTATGAAATTGCATTGTATTTGCACCTTTTGACCTTTTAAGATTTTTGTAGAGAACTTTTTGACCACCCACCGTACAGTCCCGATCTTGCACCTAGCGACTACTTCCTCTTACAATTTAAACAGCGGCTAGGTAGACAACGTTTTGAAACTGAAGAGGTACTCAAAAACGCTTGTCAACTGGTTCAACTGTCAGGCGGCAAGTTTGTACGAAGAGGGGTTAAAGAAGCTGATGTAGCGGTGCGAAAAATGCTTTAAAGTGAACGGCGATTACGTAGAGAATTAAAGTAAGTTTGTACCTAACTAAATATGACTTTATTTTTTTTTCTTATGAGTATATTTGTTTCTGTGACGAAACGGCCCTTACTTTTTGAACGCGCCTCGTATAATGGACAGAACTTGTTACTTCAAAAACCTTTATTAGGGCATAGCTGTGCCCCGTGATTTCATTTCACCCGTGTTAATAAGACAACAATCTATTAAAAAACTATTTTAAGAGCCCCACGATATATGTACAGTCGAGCCCGCTTATTAGAATAGCGGTTAAAAGAATACCCCGCTTAATATAATAGAATTTTAACGTTCCAACTCGAAGTAATGCATTATTTTGATAACGGATAATGGAATATCCCGCTTAGTAGAATATTTTTCCTGACAAAATGGCGATTCCATTAAAAGGGTTCGATTGTATATGATAAATATATAGTGAAAAAAATACACGGGGAAACGCAAAAATAAAAGACCTTTTGGAAAAAAATGAGTAAGACTTCCAATCTTAGGGAATATGGAAAGATATAATATTTAATATAAAGAACATATTTTAAAGTACTTCTGTATATACGATACGTTTTGAACGTGCTGGATTTCTCTGCAACCTGATCTTGATAATGCAACATATTGTCGTCCGTGTGAGAAATAATAATGACGTAAATCTAAACCTACGTGCTTAAATGTGTGTCCTTGTGATTTATTAATGGTTACAGCAAACGAAAACTTAATGCGAAATTGTATTCTTTTGAAATTAAAAGGTAATCAATACTTTTAATGAACGCCATCTCTCGACAGGAGTGGAAGCTAATCCGCTCGTGCTTTTCGGCTATTATTACTTTCAAACTATTATAAAAACTCTAACTCCTTACATAAAACGTAATGTAAAATAGTCGAAAGCCTTCTTGATTTCATGGACTATGCAACAAAAAAAAGAATTTTTCAATTCAAACCAGCAGTTCCTGAGATTAGCACGTTCAAACAAACAAACAAATCGTCAGCTTTATACCATTAGTATAGAAAATAAAGAAAACAAACCCAAAAGAAAAATCCTACAGGACAAATTATGTACCTGAATATCGAATAAACACGCATTCAAAAATCAATTTGCTGAAGACAACCATTTCGTAAAAAGTCAAGCACATAGGCCTTTAAGTCAGTTCCATTGTCGGCCAGCGCTCTCTACACACAGTTGCCAAAACAATACTTTTAATGAACGCCATCTTTCGAGAAGAGAGGATAATAATCCGCTCGTGCTTTTCGGCCATTATTATTTTAAAACTATGATAATAACTCCTTACATATAGCGTAGTGTTACACAGTCTAAAGCCTTCCTGATTAAATGAACTATTCAACACAAGAAGAATTTTTTAATTGGAACCAGTAGTTCCTGAGATTAGCGCATTCAAACAAACAAACTCTTCAGCTTTATATTATTAGTATTGATTTAGAAAATTACTACAGTGTTTTTTGAAAAGGAGGCACGATTTTACCCGAGAGAAGAAGATTAGATTCGCAGCTGTTTTTTCTCCGTTTTTAAGTAAACGTGGTCAAATTGATACATCGTGTCAAGTTGATAAGTGTAATAATTTAACTAAAATTTTTGAAGTATTTTTTTTCCCGGAAATGTTTAGAAAAGAGTCAAAAAACGAAAACAGAAATAACGCAAAGAAGAATAGTCATATTATAACATGAAATTATATTTTGGTCTACAACATTAAAAACAAATTCAAAAAAGTCAAAACGTAAAAAGTGTGTATGTACTATACCCGGTTTTCCCTTATCTTTTTCCTAACCATATAAAAAAAACGATAATAAATAGAGACTAACATTTTAAGACGCTATTCATTCAGTTCCTTTCAACGCCTTATACTCCAGTTAAGATAAACGAATCTGACGTGTCTTCAATATGTCTTCATTGTTCGTGAAAAATATAAACAAATCGAGAACCTTATCATACATTTTATATCTGATGCTGCATGCTTGCTTCAAATTACGAAAACAAAGTATTTATTTTTCGGGGGATAAAACATTTTTCTTACACTTAATCCATTAGTAATTTTAAAAGTAACAAGCATCTCTGGAAACTCAACTCCCAAACAGTATTTGTCTTTTTCTACCAGAAACTAGAAGCAAATAAATAGTAGAATAGAATGAATTGTTTTGTTATTGTTTCGAATGAATACGAAAATACATCCGAAACGTTTCCATGAAAAAGGAAAAGTATTCTGAGCTTTTGCTACCAAAGCAAACAAACATCGGGCTCTTAACATTATTTGCTCAGGAAATTCAAGCAGAGTTAATGGAAGCTTAATTGGTGAAGTTAGTTTTTAGAAAAGAAAAAAAAACGCGTTACTTGATATTGAAAGAAATGGGTTTCATTATTATCATCATTAATAAAAAATATTTACCGTTTTCTTTCTTTAGAAATTACTGTAGAGACTTAATAAAGCTTTGAAGGAAGTTTTTTTCGTAAGATAGCTGAAAAAATTTCGACTTAATATTTTGTCACAGTCAATAAACAACGAGACGTAACTGAACAAAATGTGCAACAAAGAGCAAAGACATGTTTCAGGGTTCAAATAAAAAAAAATTTTGAATGCAGAAAAGTTAACCCACGTTCAGGGGCGCCCCGAACTAAAACTTTTGGGAGGAGGAAAATTATCAATTTGCCGAATGAAGTTCCAATTTTACCGAATGCTAAAATACAAACATGCGCACATGTCGTACATAAATAACATTTAGTGAGAAAAAATATTAGGCATCTTGTAAAAAACAATTCTAAAAACTAAAAAGAACAAATAACCTCAATGTTGCAATATTGTCTTCAAATTGCCGAATCGTCAGCAAAATGTGCCGAATACGGAAATTATTGGGAGGTCACAGTGACCTCTCTTGACCTCCCATCGGGATGCTCCTGCCCACGTTCAATGCTGACCTCATGGCAATGGTAACCACCATCAGGCTGTAAAATTTTTGCTGTCTAACTTACCAGTTCCACTCCATTTTTAATGTAGATAAAGGGGAAAAAATTTAAAAATTGTTTTTTAAATATTCAATTGCGAAAATTTAAAGTTTTCCCCCAACAGGACAGCCGCCCGCTACGTGAACCTGTTGCCGTCTTTCCAAGCGTTCATGCGCTCCCAACGTGTTAAGAGCAAGAATCTGAGAAACTGTCACGCCTAGCATTATGAGGTGATTCATGACACCTCAGATTTTTTCCGAAAATTTACCAAATGCTTATTATCTTATTGAAAGACCAAATCCAGAATGTTTTGTTCTAAAGTTGAGTAGTTTAGTTTTCACGGATCCCTAAAGGTGAAGGTGCGGCATCAAAAATTAAGCGGATTTTCAAGACTTGGAAGTTGCTGTGAGCCAAAACTCTTACCAAGAACTGTTGAACTCCACTTTTCTTTCTGTACATGGAATACAGAAGGTTCAAACTTTACAAAATGAATGCTAAATTTGTGGTAGGTTGTTACCGGAAGGTCAGTGAAGGCCCTCAAAAACAAGGCATTTTTGACGTTTTTCAGCATTTTTGGGAACCAAAAACAGCTTGTACATTTCAGTTGCAACGGCAAAAGTAGTGTCGTTTGAAAAGCCAGTGTAAGCACTTTAAAATAATGTATAAACAATGGAGGAAAGTTCAACGTGCTTTTAGTTGCGTAAGGCCGAAATATGAAAAATTTCATATTTTACCGATATTCAAACGGTCATAACTTCCTCTGCCAACAACATATTGAAATATGTTTTTGCAATGTCATACTCGATTCTTTGTCTTAACAGAACAGTTGAGTATATTGAGGCGAAATGCTTAAAATTCTTTTACAAAAAATGCACAGGCAAAAATACATTTTTTGTTAAAAAAATTAAGCATTTCGCCTCAAAGGACTCAACTGTTCTGTTAAGACAAAAGAATTGACTATGACATTGGCAAAAGAAATATTTCAATATGTTGTTGGCAGAGGAAGTTATGACCGTTTGAATACAGGTAAAATATGACATTTTTGCTATTTGGGGCTTACGCAACTAAAATCACGTTGAACTTTCCTCCATTGTTTATACATTATTTTAAAGTGCTTACACTTCCCTTTCAAACGACACTACTTTTGCCATGGCAACTGAAATGTACAAACTGTTTTTGGACCTCAAAAATGCTGAAAAACGTAAAAAAGGCCATGTTTTGAGGGCCTTCACTGACCTTCCGGCAAAAACTTACCACAAATGTAGCATTCATTTTGTATAGTTTGAACTTTCTGTATTCCATATACAAAAAGAAAATTGGAGTTCAATAGTTTCTGGTAAGAGTTTTGGCTCACAGCAAATTCCATGTCTTGAAAATCCGCTTAATTTTTGATGCCACACCTTCACCTTTAGGGATCCATAAAAACTAAACAACTCAACTTTAGAGCAAAACATTCTGGAATTGGTCTTTCAATAAGATAATAAACACCTGGTAATTTTTTGGTAATAAAAAATCTGAGTTGTCAGGAATCACAGGCGTGGCACACTCTCAGATTATTGCTGTTAAAACATGTTTTCCGACAAAGGCCGCGAAACATCTAAACGTTGCTGTCGTTGTTGTTTTTACTGTTTTAAAACTGCACAAAGGTATTTTTCATTTCTTACTCAATCCATACTACACTGCAAGAAATGAACTGGTGTTTTTACAATATAATACTGGCAGCCAATGTTCCAATTTAAAACTGTAAAATGCACAGCAATAAACTCTAAAACTAGCTTTTTTTAGTTTCTTACTGTAAAGTTAGCAATTTTGCAGCTTATTGCAGTAAAATTTAGTGGTATACTGCAAAAACAAGAGTATAATACTGGCAGCAGAGGTTCCAGTTTAAAACTGCAAAATTCACAATAATAAACAGTAAAATTATCATTTTTACAGTTTATTGCGGTAAAACTAGCAAGTTTACAGTTTAGTACTGTAAAATTAGCAATTTGACAGTTTATTGCGGTAAAATTAGCAATTTTTACAGTTTATTACAAAAAAAATAACTGAAATGTGCTGTAAAAACAGCATTCCTTTTTTACAGTGTAGCTGACCCGCACGAAGCACTCGCCCTTGCCAGCAGCAATTCACGAAGTCAATTACTATGCTAAAATAAACATTTTCTTTTTAGGTTTTAATGTAACAACTATGGTTTAAAATCCTACCATAAGTTAGATTTTTATTCTTTAAAATTTGTCGAATAAATGAAGTTGTAAAACTTTATTCAGCATGCTCGGAGATGTTTTGGCAATAAAATAAAAGTTATGAAGACGTTAAATTTTTTAATAAAAGACCTGGAAACGCTCTGATAGCAATCGCAATTTTTGAAGGAGACACTACATCGATCAATTAAAGAGTGCATTTTTCGAACAAATGACGTCT
Source organism: Uloborus plumipes (assembly GCA_038373865.1). Lineage (NCBI taxonomy): Eukaryota > Metazoa > Arthropoda > Arachnida > Araneae > Uloboridae > Uloborus > Uloborus plumipes. The sequence continues at coordinate 111,895 of JAXGGA010002521.1, forward strand.
TTTACTTTAAGGGCCCTGCTCCACATCAGCGTAAAACGCGACCGAAACCGAAGGCAGAAACCGAACATCCGGTTACTTTCCATAGGAATACTATGTAATCCATTTTACGTTTCTGCTTTATTTTTCTGCTTTACGTCAATGTGGAGCAGGGCCCCAAGAGGTAACTTGTTTACATATCGACGAGTCAACGGAGAAGAAAAATGCAAGGACATTAAAAACTGGCAGATACAATGACTGGGGAAACTAATTCGTTGACTGTCACTTTGGAATTTGCTGGTGTATCAAGTGTAACAAAGCTCTTTGTATCAAAGAGTATTGGAAATAACAGGTCTCGCATTTCTTTTTGTTTCTTTAAATCCGTTTTCGGAAATCAAGTAAAAGAAGATAGACTTAATTAGAAAATTTTCCGTTCTCAGAAGAATCATAATGCTAAAAGGAACAAAATGTATTTTACAAATAAAATCGCTCAAACTTGCTTGAAAAGTAACATGTTCTTTAAATAAAAGCAAAAATACAGCGTTCAAAAGCACAAATAAGCAGAAATACTGCATGCACTTGTTTCGGCGTTAGAAGAAATGCCTCTTTCAATGCAAAGACATCCGAGAAAGATTTTGTATGGTTATTAAATGGTTGCAAAAAAATCAAAATATACCAGTGTTATTATATGGGGACAAAAGGTTTTAAAGTATTTTATTTTTTTGGAAAATGCGTTAAATAAAACTTCTGCTTCAAAGGGCTAAAGTATCGAAAACGTCCAAATGATACAAACTTATCTGTCTCAACTGAAAGTTTAAATATGATTTGATATCGGAATATATTTTCCATGGACTAAGTCTTCCTGTGGAATTGATTTACGCTACAAGCGATTTTAAAAAATCGTAAAAGGTATTTTTTTACTCATTTGGCGAAGCTTCAAGGGCCTGGTAGAGGTTAATATTTATATAACGGTTAATGTTCTACAGTCACGGGCTCAAATATTATACAGTATCAAAATAATTTCTTTCAGGCATTATGAGTTTTGCTGTGCTACAATTTTCGCTACTGGCGATTAATAAATCATACACAAAACTTCAAAAAAAAAATTTTAAATGCTATTTTTGCGTATTTGGTGTCACTTCTTGAGATTTGCGAGAAATCTAAATATATTTGCGCTGTCAAAGCAGTTTTTTTTACAAACATTTGATAGCATACCCTGTTACTTTTACGTGTCAAGTTTAGAAATTTTGCGTCGTCTCCATGGAAATCGTACTAAAGAAAATAGCTTCCCTCTTTATTTTTTTATGTGCTGCTGTTGAAGCATTTCATTTATTTTATGTTTATCGAATTCAGTTTACGCTTTTTTTAATATCATAATATATCTAAGTTTTTTTTAAACGTTTTCTAACAAATCTAGTGCTAAATAGTTCGTTTTTGCAAGACCCTCTGTCATGAGTTACCGTTATATAAATTTGAACATTTATTGAATAATAGCTTGAGCCAAGGCCGTAGCCAGCGGGGGGGGGTCAGGGGGTCAGAACCCCCCCCCCCCCCCCCCGAAATTTTCAAACCTCAAAAATTTTTAAAAAGTATTCAACTAAAAAAAAAAAAAAAGAAGATTTCAAGGTTTGATGGTCAGAGCCCCCCCCCCCCCCCTCTCAAAGTTGTGACGGGTCTGAGGTTTTTGATGATCCAAAGAAAAATTAGAATAATAAAAATAAAAAAAAAAATCATTTGAATAAACTTGAATAGTTCTGCTCACCATTTCGCCAAAGGAGTTTTTCGTGGATTAAACTTTCAAAAAAAAAAGAACAAAGCTTTGAAATTCTTTAATTATTTTTTCTTCAATTTTTCAAACATGATGTCGTCATAAATTCTGATATCGAGGGCGTATTTAAAGGGGGGGGGGCGAGGGGGCCTGGCCCCTCCCCCCGAAATCGAGAAAGATTTTTTCAAAAGTAGGTGTTCGGTTCGTGTTTGCTCAAAAAAAAAAAAAAAACCTTAAGAAAAAAGCCCACTCTCTTGTTTTCAAAGGTGTATATAAGGGAAGGCCCCAGAGGGTCTTTCCCTCCTATACCTCCCCCCCCCCCAAAAAAAAAATCGGATTTTTTTTTTTTAAATAAAGGTAGTTATTATTATTCGGTTTTAGTTTACTCTAAAATTATTTACATACTTTTAGCTTGAAATGCATAAATAAATACAGTGAACTCTCACTTATGCGCCTGCCCTAGGGACCAACAGAAAAAGGCGCATAAGTGAGAGAGACGTTTCAGTGAACAAGCCTATTTAAAGGACTAAAACTCAACATAGGTTCCAATGAGAGAGTGAAAAAGAATGTTTCTATAGAAAAGGGACATATTACTACAGTTTTGCAATTACTGTAACGTAACTATAATGTTAAGAGAAAACAAGTTGTAGCATACCTAATTGCAAACTGCTCCCTTTAAAACGATGCATAATAGATAATTGTCCCTCTCCGAACTCTAGTTCATGCGGAAAAAAATGCCTTCCGTGAGCAATAAAGGCGAAAGATTAAAGAGGAAAGTAAAGAAAAATGCTTATTTTTTAAAGAAAATAAATACATTTTCACACATTTTAGGGAAACTTCAGCGCATAAGTGAAATATTTATTTTTAGAGAGACGCATAAACGAACGATACTATCATTATTTTGCTATGGAATGTGCTGGGACTATTCAAAATCGTCGTATAAGTGAAAAAGGCACAATAGGCGCATAAGTGAGAGTTCACTGTAAATAATTATTGCTAATAATAATTCGTTAGCTGGCACCAGGCAGTGGTGCAACCCAAGAGGGTCAGGGAGCCCTTGCGCTTTACTCAAGAGAAAAAAGAATATGTCTTGGGAAAATGAAGATATTTCAATTAGAAAACGCACAGAAAAAATCCTAATCATTTTGAATAGAAATCTTTAAACGAAAAAATATTTAGCACATGTAGATTATAAGTCAGCAATTTACGTTTCTCCCTTTCTTCTCATTCCCCCTTTTTTTCTAGTCAGTCAGGAAATAAGAGTCTTTAAAATAATGCTACACTCAATAAATTTAAAATAAAGTGTAATCATTCCTCCCCGGCAAGAAATTTAAAATAAAGTGCAATCATTTTCGGTTTTTGTTTTTGCACAAATAATTTCCAAACTTTCAGCTGAACAAAACAAAAAATCGAAAAGAGGTAGAAGTCCAAGCCGGCCGAGCTAGAAGGGGCACGTAATTTTCAATCTCTATACCAGTGGTGAAATTAAAGAATAGAGTGCCTCTCAGTGCGGGTTTAGGGTAGGAAGTCGAGGCCCGTATATCCGCCAAGCATGAATTCAAAGAAGGCTCATGACCCCCCTTAAAGAGTCCAATGATATCTTAAAATTTCGCTTTTACAACGTGTAATTTAATTGCAGTTTCAAGACTTCAATGCCCAAAAATTTTCGGAAGAGAGTTCTTTTCCACCTTCTTCTTCAATACCTTGGTCAAACATTGCCTCAAATGGCATTTTAGAGATTTAAAATTCAAACAGTTAACGGTAGTTGATATCCCCCTTACTTTTCTATAGGCTTTAGCTCTAAAATGTGTTTTTAGAAAAGAGAGAGCTCCCGAATTACAGTTTCTATCCCCAAAAATTTCCAGACGAGTCCCTAAATCCTTTTATTATCCTAAATGTTGTCAGACAAAGCCTAAAAGCAGTTGTTCCTATCAAGAATCATGGCGTAAGCGGCGTTTTTGAATTATTTTTAAGGGGAGTTTTTAAAAGTTTTTGTTTCCTTTTTTTTTTCACGTGTGGCTCTCGTTTTAAGAGGGATCTTCGTGGAACTCTTGGATGATAAGTTTTTGCTCCTGGGGGTAATGGGCACCTCTGCTAAAAGTAAAATTATAAACCTTCAGTTTCAAAAATAGAGCTTAAAATTGCATTCTTGAAGCTTCAATGCCGCAAAATTTCGGGGCACAGCGCTCGAATCCTGCCTCTTCTCTTGACGGTATTAAAGATAACCTAAATAAAAATGTTTTTAAAACATTAATTTTGAAACATTTCGGGAGAGAGTCCTTGCTAACGTTACTACCAAAGATGGTCTAAAGTAAAGATGGCTTAAGGTTTCAATTTTGAAAATTTTCGGAGGGAGATCCCTAACCATTTTTTGTCTCTTAGCGTCTCCAAAGAGAACGCGAAATTGCGCATCTATGTATCGAAAATCTTTCAGGGGAGGGTCTTTGAACTTTTACTTCCCAAAGATAACTTAAATGAGACTTCAGTTCAAAAAAAAAAAAACTCATCTTCTTTTCTTTTATTCTATCATGAAGAAATATATCCTGAGTTGTGCTTCCATGTTAAAATATTTCAGGAGAGATGCCCCGAGTCTTCTCTATTCCTTTAACGTCACTAAAGATAGCCTGAAATTGGTTTTTAGAATTTAAGTTTCCGTAAGTTTTCCAGGGGAGTTTTGATCCTCCAACGTCATTAAAGGTAGCATAAATAATTTCAATTTTAAGAAAAGTTTTGGAGGGAATCTAAAACTTTGTAATTTTCTATCTTTTCCAAAAGTTAATATTTTAATTCAATTTGAAAATTTCTACCTGTCTTACAGTAATAGCGAAAAAAAAAAAGAAGGCTAGGGGGGGGGGGCTAAACTTGATTATATGGGCCCCCTCCGAAATAAAAACCTATACGCCACTGTCGGATATCTTTATTTGAAAAATAATGCAGAAGAGGAGAAAGACTCCTTTCCTTCTCCCCAACAGCCCATTGATTAACGTGTTGATCAAAAGAAGTTTGTGAGGAGCTTAGGGCGGCACACTAAAGCTGTTTTTTGTAAAATTTGGTTATATTATTGGATTTTAACAAATGACCTCAAAAACTTTAATACAGTCTCAAAAGCAGGATGGATTTTACTGTAGATATCCCCTTTGCAATTCAAAGTTCCTTTCTTGTGAAATAAGATGAGAAAAAAAAAACATTTTTGTGGTATTTTCAGTTTTTAATTTTCATGAAATAAATCAATCCACCCAGTAAATAACCGACCGTTAATTTTTCGCTCTAAAAAGTGAAGGGCAGGCCCCTTTACTTTCGGAAGTGAAGGGGAGCAGCTGTCCCCTTGCTCCCCCCCCCCCCTCCGAACAAGCAGCCTATGCTCCCATTGCGTCATAAGGCTTGTAACCTCTTGTTTATTTTTTTTTCAAACAAACTTTCTTCACTTCGAACCCCCCCCCCCGAAAAAAAATCCTGGCTACGGCCTTGGCTTGAGCACAAAGCAATTTTAACCGTTTGCATTTAACCATTGTTGCAAAAGCTAAGTAAGAAAAAGTCCACAGCGCCGTAACTATGACAACCATTAGGCGAAGAGTAGGAACTTAATATTTCTTTCAGTCGCCAGCTCTCGTTACACTGGGTATAATACACACCCTAGCAGCATCATCTCATCGGCCGATGATCGGCCATTCATCGAAACCCGATGAAATTCTCATCGGCCGATGATCCAATATGTCTCATCGGCCGAGCAGAATCCGAGCAGCAAAATCCGATGAGAATACGATGAGATTTGGAGCAATTTACGAGCAGAACAGTCCCGTGCCGAGGAATTTCATCGGGAAACTTGATCGGAAGGATATCGTTTTCCGATGGAATATAGCTCATCTTATTTTCATCGGGAAAGTTGATCGGAAGGATATCGCTTTCCAATGAAAAGTAGCTCATCGAAAACCGTGCTCGGATACTGATCGGAACGATGTCATCGTGCGTTACAGGATCAGTTTACGAGGAGTTTGTTGATCGGCCGAGCAAAATCCGATGAGTTGATGCTACTTGGACAACTTTTCCCACTACAGCCGTTTTCGATTTTTCAAAAAAACTTAAAATTGCCCCACCCTAACAGCTATGCCTCAGATCAGTGGCGTACGCAGACAAATTGTTTCAGAGGGGGCCGAGTCAAGACTCTTTGAGAGTGGAGGAAGGGAGAGCACTTTATGAAATTAAGCTAAAAAAAAGTAAATGTCTGGAATTTCTGCTTCATTGCCTATTTAAGTCGACAAAAATGCATCATTAGAAAAACATTTTTTGCATTAAAATTATTGTGAAGAAAGCGTTTTGATGGACACAGAGATTAAATTTAGATTTAAAAAAATTCTTCATCGAAAGAGATGTTACTGAAACACTTTTTGGCCATTTTTGGCAAATTAAAAATCTAATAATGTTAATTTTGCAGTTCATTTCACTATTGTTCCCAAGACTGGGTTTCAATTCAATTTTTTTTAATTTAAACTCATGTTTGTGAAAATTACAACACCATGAAGGAATCGTCATAGTTGAATGAAATTTAATACACAGCTGAGTGATTGTAATACAAATAAATGATTAAACTTAGAAAGCCAACAAACAATAAAAAAAAAAAATTAGTTAGTATTTTGTGTAGCCACCACGCGCTGCAATAAGTGCTGCTACGCGACGTGGCATGAAGTCAAACAAATTTTTAATGTCTGCCTGATCAAGAGCATTCCATACTTTTTGCATGCATACCCAAAGTTCGTCTGTAGAAGCAACAGGCTGAAAATTTCAGCCCATTCGCGCAAGTCCTTCATAGTGTTGCAATTTTCACAAACATGTGTTTATTTAACAGAATTAGTGACTAAAAAACATTAATCGGCATTTCTAAAACATAGATTTGCAATAAAAATGAACAAAATGGAATAATAGGATAATCATAAACATAACGTACAGTAAAATAGACATGTCAAAATAAAAAATAAAAACTTTCTTTTAATTTTGTCCTTTACTTAATTTTCTGTTATAAAAGCTTTTCGCATTTGGAATTTCAAAAAAAAAAAGATGTTTAGAGAAAAAAAACTTAGTTTACATTTTTTTTTAATTCGTTTTGAAAATTTCGGACAGGGCTACAACCCTATCTTCCTACATGAGTACGCCACTGCCTCAGATGTACTCCACTTATTAAGAGTAAAACGTTCAACAGCTGATACGCAATCGCTGTACTGTTTCCCAATAAGTATCCAAAGGAATGTTATGAACCCAGTTTCCGCTTTTCTCTTCTTTCACTCGATAAAAGATGAAACGACAAGCATGTATCATTAGGGGGTGTATCGTCCTGCATTAGCAGTTTCTCCGTAGCTTAATTGTTTATGTGTTTCTGACGAGGGAGCCCAGAACAGTGAATGCGATTGATCTGATGGCGGCTATAAGGACAGGAAAGATTGGATCAATATTTCCCTCATCAGCAATATCTGTTGCTGAAACTAACTGAAGTAATCGGAATGGTATTGGAAATCTATGTGGAAATACTTCACGGGTCTCGTTATCAGCGAGGAACATAATTAAAACACTTGAAAGAGATTATTAAAAGGAAAAGGTGAAAATGCAGTGCAATGCTAGTTCATTTTGCATTTTAGTGCTTTTATAAAATCAGTTATTGGTATCGCAACCTAGTAATTATACCTATACATGAAATGTACGATCGAACTCATATCTAAGATTTAAAAAAAATAAAGAAAGAATATTTGAGGATATCTATTAAATAAGCAATTTTTTTTTTTTTTTTCGATACGCAGATGTTTACTATTTAACTCCATTTCTCAATATTTTTCATTCTGAAGTGAAAGTTTGAGTTATTCGTGTAATTTCTAATCATTCTATTGAACCCAAAAAAATTTTTCAACTGCAAATACTTTGTTAATTGAATGATTTTTTTCTACTTGATTATTGTTCTATCGTATTTTTATCGTATAATAAATATAAGGGTGCCTCAGTTTTGATCAGGGCAGCTTAGTCCGAAAGAAAATATCGACTTCGGCTCTGATTCCGACACCGGGCATTAAAAAGCATTCGACTCGTTTATCCCAAAATCAGTCAGACTCCTACTTCAATTCAACAGCTCTGGTTTAACCTCCCGGCGGTTCGGCAGTTCCAGAATTACATGTTAAATGAACGTGATAAGACGTCCAAAACCGTCAGAGGGTTAAATAACCGAAAAATGTATGGCAGGAGCTCTCATTGTTTTATGAACTTTGAACAAAATTCACCTCACGTAATTTTAAGCATATTTTTAAATGATATGAAAGGTTTAATAATGTAAAGAATTCTTTGTGTCTGATTTCGGAAGAAATTGAAAATATTTATAATGGAAAGAAATAAATAGCAATATTGGATTTAAGAAAAATCGTTTAGAGGTGCACACCATTCAATATTTCAACTTTTTTTAAACCTAAGATTAGAGAATTCGTGTTGTGTTCTTGGAGTTACACGAGATTCCAACCGACAGACAAAT
>JAXGGA010002522.1:0-120081 GCA_038373865.1 Uloborus plumipes
GAGTTTTTCAATCTACGTAAGTTAATCTATGAGTACTCATTAACGTTTTCATTATGGCCATTTCTGATATTTAAATTTAAGTAGCTACTTTCATTTTTATTTGATGTTTAAATTGTTAAAATAAAATCAAGTGAATTTAAATCAAAGTGTGATTATTTGTCTATTGCATGATATGTATTAATTTAGGAATTTAAACATTATGAAGCACTTATTGAAATTAATTCAATTTGGTTTTAATAGTGAGATTCTGGTGAACCTTCAATCAATTCTTTTTACACATCAATGTACTAACCACTAATGAATTAGATCACCATATCAAATTGGTGCAGTTTTGGCTAAAACCTTCAAGCACCGCTGTACCAATTTGAAGTTATTTTCATGACTTAGTTCAAACTAACTAAAGAACTAAATAAGCATGTTTGTGCAAGAAAGCTTCAGTCTAGCACATGACTAAAATTGAAATGACGAACGGGGGGGGGGGGGCAGGTATTGTCGCTTCCCTGCTTCGAGCAGTAAACGGTACACTAAGCCCTAAGAAATTCATAACTTTGATGCATTAGTGTCCTCCAACCAGTGACCAGTGAATAAGCATGCTCCAGTAAATAAAGACTTCGAATTTTTTAAGTCGAAGTGTATACATTTTTTCCTAACTTAATTGCCCTTCTATATAATTGCAAAAATGAAACGCTTTGATTGAAAGAAAAAAATATATACTCGCTGTTTGCGCCTGTCTATCCACTGGTTCTGCAACCGCTTTTTATTTAAGCTATAAAAAAAAAAGTAAAGTAGAACCGTAAAAAATATCCACCGTGTTTTGTCAACTAATACTCAAATTCATTAAAAAAAAAATCTTAAAATGCTGAAACTAAAACTATAGTGCTTAATTTCCAGTTATTATGAATCGCTGAAAATTATATTGCTTAGATTTACTCACTTTTTTGAAGACCAAACATTAGCTTTGATTGAGCCTACAAATTATTTTTTTAAATACCTTTTGATTCGGTTTTTTATGAGTTAGGAGGAAAAAAAATATCTTTGACACACATTCAGCAAAAGCATGTGCTTTTAAATTAAGTAAGGTTTTTTATTTGAAAATAAAAGGCAAACAGCATATTCGCCTTAGAAAGCACACGCTTGATTTTACTTTTAACTTTTAAATTATAGTACTTCTAGTGGGTTTAGGTTTCACTTTAAATATCATTTCATCTTTGTATCAAAACACGGACTAGATTAAAAACTACCAGATGGGAGAAAAATAACTCGGTTTTTTGATGCCATGGACTCTATGGGAGAAAAATAACTCGGTTTTTGATGCCATGCACTCTCCTTCTGGACTAAAATACAAGACCCCATGCAGAGGTGGCAGTGATGAAATTGCCTTGCACGGCAGAGTGGTTCCAGGCTCATCCGCCCAACAATCTGGCGCCTAGTGACTTCTCTCTCTTTTTTCGGCGTCAAAGAAAGTGTTCTGCGGAAAGCACTTTAACACTGATGTATATGCTAAATATATGTACGAAGCATTTGCGAAGCAGTTTATCGCCGCGCATTTTAATTTTATTATTCAATTTCTCAAACTTTTAAAAATGTTATCAAAAATGTAGTTTTCTTTCTTTCTTTTTTTTTTTCGAAAATGAGGAAACAAAGCAACATTTGATGAGCCACTTTTGCTTTTAAAAAAGCACACAACAATTACAGGTATTTTTAAAGGTGATGAACGTAAAACATTAAATTTAACTAAAAGAGCAACGTTATAAATCTGAAAATATACTAGATGATATGAAAAGACTGAAGATCTACTATGAAGACACCTATTATTTGGCAACCTGATTTCGAGAGTCATCATTCACTAAATGCTCAGCTCATAATGTATAAATGACTTTCAGAACTAGTTTCTTTGAAACTGTTACTTTTCTATCACCGAATGTAGTTATTGAATGATTTACATTCAAATGCTTCCAAAAACAATGATTTGCCATTATATTTCTAAATTTTCTGGTTAGAGGAATTTTATATTTTGAACAAAGCTAACCCGTCAGCGGCGTAATGGTCAGGATATGTGTGATCTTCAAAATGATGTCTGGTTAAGTTTGCCTCTTCTGCAGTCATAGTCCACTCTGAAGTAGAAGAAGATACCAGCGGTGTTATAGTTTTTCTATATTATAAGCAAGTTTTCAAATATAAGTTCCGTTAAAATATATTTTCAACTTGTATTGCCAACATAAAAAAAACATTTAGTGCTTTTTACTTAAAAATAAAGCATGAAGGAAACAATACTAGGGTTACATAAATGCAACACTGAGTACAAAATAGTTCCTGATTGATTAAAAAAATACATTAGTGACCTTTCACATGAAATTAAACAATGAGCAATAATGATTAGAAAAATAAATAAACTAAAATTTATACATTTTAAACTACCGAAGTCCTTACCCTGGAAAAAACAAAATAATTCGACGCGTGTTTCTCTTAAATTGTAAAATATCAGCTTTAGTTCCAAATTTTTTTAAACGCTTTTTACATAAACTTACTTTTTGGAAAATGTATCCGTTTCATTTAACGTTCATATAATAAGTAGTTAGAAAAATGGTTTGAATGATTTTATTATTTCTTTCTTTCTCCCACTTTTTTTTTCTCTGGCAAGAAGATTTTAAGTATATTTGACGTCACTGGAAGGTTTGAAGCTAATTTGATCTTCAAATGTTACTCATGTTTCAGTTTTGCATCTCCGTTTATTTAAACTACGCGTTAGTCAATGAATAAACAGTTTGTGGCATTAATTGGATATGATTTGTAACTTCTAATCATGGACTCCGCTTGGGAATTGCAAAAAAGTATTTTTTTTTAACTTGACAATTATTTATTCTGATATATATATATATATATATATATATATATATATATATATATATATATATATATATATATACATACATTTTTTTGTTAAGAGTTGCATATGTATCCTTAAAAGGATTAAAATCAAGATATATTTGCAAAACTTAAATCACGTGTAATCAAATATCAAGGTTTTTTTTTATTTTATTTTATTTTATTTTATTTTTTTTTACTACGTAGAATTTGTGTTACAGAATTTTTACTTTCCAGCAACTTAATTATATAACTTAACATCAACATCAAATGCATGAGTTTTCAAAAGAAGACTGAAATATTTTACAAACATGACTGCATTTTATTATTTTCACATTGATTGCGCTTATTCAGTATGTAAAGTGATATCCTTAGGATATTTTTTATGTACTAAACATCCTTTCTAAATTTATAGACTTAAAACTAAGTACACATTGCACTTTGAAAAGAAAAACAGCAAGAAAGGAATGTCTTCCTAGTTTTTTTTTCGTTTTAGGCATCATTTAAATAGAGGTTTATAACGCCTAAGAATAATGAGAAACCCGATTTTGCATTAAATATTTATAACAGGGTATTTATTTACAGACACATATTTTTCTATTTTTAATAGTTTAGGAGTTTTTATTAATAAGAATATGAAACTAAATTCCACTAAAAAATATGTTATGACTGTTCCGATCCTCATTGTAGGTTAAAACTCAAACAGAAGGATTATGAGGCCCGTCGTTTAGGAGGGTCAGGGGAACAATTGCACCCCCCCCCCCCGACTTTAAGAACTCAATGAATTTGCATATTAGTAGGCGTGGCTTTTGTTGTTTTCTGTTAAATTTGCATTGTGTTTGCACCTTTTGACCCCCCCCTTGAAAAACAAGTTGTGTTTAGTCTTAATGCCAATATGTTTGTAAAAAAAAAGCACACACACACACACACACACACACACACACACACACACACACACACAAAAATGGCTATGTTTAATGCTGAAGGATGTTTTGAGCATTTTTATTTCTAAATATGCAAATTATATCCTTTAAAAAAGCAAAGTGTAACAAGTAATTAAACTGCAAATTGAAATTTAACATCGTTTTTCTTCTCAAGCACTTCAGAGCAGTTTGCCTGCGAGTTATTATGACGTAAATTGAATAGACTTTAAGTAAAAACAATGAATAACTAAGAGTAAAACTGCCGATGCAAAATTTATTCCAGTTTTTGAGGGCACTAACAAGAAAAGCCCTCGAGATACAAGGAATGTATATCATTACGACGAAATTAATTTTTAAGAGTAATTAAAAAAGAAGAAAAAAAACTAAGAATATTTTAAAGAGACGGTGATAAAGGACAGTAAACTTAATTAAGCATAATTTTAGCTGAATAGCCTTTTCATAATTAGCTGGCTTTTTGTATACCAAATGTTATGGACATTCGTGTCGTAGTATGCAATTACGGGGAATATAAAAACTTAAAAACTTCCTTTAGCTGAATTAAATATTTCGTTAAGAAATATATTCCTTTTGCGCACTTTATTTTTTTACTAGAAACTTATCGGATTTTAGAATACATTTCAATCATATGATACTATTTTTAACTTTTAAAATGTTATACATAATGTCGTTTTAATTATTTTTACAAACAAGAATATTTTTCCTTTTGTCAAAATTCAATGTTTGTCCTCTATTTTTACCATTTAGTCTTACAATTAAAGAGAAATGTGTTTCAGTAATACAAAAATTGTAATGATGGGAGTTTGAAAGAAATCAATATCACATTATCAGTATAACATTAAGCTGAAAACTTGGGCCGCAGTGGTTATTTTTATACAAGATGGAAAATGTGTTTGTTATGTACTAACTTCTAGTTCACTAATCATTACACGCATAAAGATAGTTCAATTTTCATTTTTTTTATTTTTCTAGCCTCCTGACGTTATTTTTCTGCATTTTTTAAATTCCTAGAATTACTTAATTTTTATTTCTTTTGAGTGATGTGCATCAGCATCCTGTGTGCTTAACATAACTGCCTCATTAAAAATATAGGAATTAATAATTATTCAAAAATTAAGGCCCAATAAAGCTGCTTTTTGAAAAAAAAATCCCAGCAATTGAGCTTCAAAATCTGACTGCAATTCGTTCTCATCTCTCAGATTGTAATTAATAACCTAGATTTGGAAATAGGACAGTTGGATTGAATTTTGTCATTCATTTTATTGGAATTATAAGCTGAGGTTCCTTAATTAATACTTACTTTAAGTTACAAACTTTATTCCTATTCTGAGCTTTAAAATATCGATGAAGCCGTAAAGTTTAATATTTATTCAAACCCAGTTCAAAATTCCATTTAATTTGAGATATTGCCATTTGATGGGGACATGAATTCAGTATTATAATTCAATCAACGTTTCACACAAAACCCATCCTGATGTTTATTAAGTATGCACTTACTTAGCTCGCGATGCTTCTACTTTACGGAAATCATATTAAGAGCTATGTAAATTCTGCGGTAAGTACGTCATTCAATTTTTGTTTGCTTTTCTAATATTTAGATAGGATTACTTCTGTCCGGTATTTGCTATATTTATTTTGCTTAATAATTTGTTTGTTTTACAGTTCTGCATTACAATGGTGAAGTTTTTTTTTCTTTTTTTTATGGATACTTTCTGGAAAAAAAATTGGACATTAAAAAAAAATTAAAAGCAGAAAAAAAGAGCGGTGCTATTCTTTCTGCAACAAGTCATTCAATAATTAGCTTTCGGTGCAGTTGCGTTCTTCTTTTAGTTAAACTACATAATTAGTACATTTAGTTTCAAAACCAACGTTTTGAAACTAAACGTGAAGAGAATATCTATATTATTCTATGCATTTTAAAAATCACCAAGTATTTAATGGAACTTATTAATCAGAAGAGAGAAATAAAGAGGCGTTTCAAGAAGGATTATTAGGAAAATTATGTTCCAAAGGTAATAATCTCCAGATAACCTAGAATGTAATTGCAGTTAACCGAATATTCAGAAATATTTTGGCAAAGTTTAGTTATCGAGTAGATTATTAATGTTGCAAAATCTATCCAAGCTTTCTGACGTTTTGTATTATTCTCATAAAATTTGACGGCAAAGACTAGCCCCCTCAGCACTTTTATCTTATCGCTTTCTCATCAAGCCTATGTAACCCTTTGCTAACTGCGTAAAAAATCAACACTCCTAAGTAAACAATTTTTATCATTTTAAGCATGAATGTAGTGTAATGTTTGACTTTTAAACAATAAGTTCACTAAACTGTGTTTGGTTCTCGATTTGGTAGAAATTAGTAATCCAACTCTGATGTTGATTTTTTAACTTACTTTTAAGAGAAAACTAAGATGGTGCTTCAATTAAAACTGTTCATATTAAATGTTCTATATTTTCTCAATTTTACTCAAGTGTGTGGGAGCTAGCTGCTAAGCCCCAACTACAACAAGCGTGCGACGACGCTGCGTAACTGCAATTGTAACTGCGCAGGGCACCATGCGCGGAAAGAACAGAAGACAAAGGAACAGTTGGAGAGTGTCGAGACTGCGGTTAAGACAGGAAATGAACTGTTGATGCTGCTTTGCTGCGGTCAGGAGCGTACGGTTAATGTAGGTTCTGCGGTACCGTGAACTAGAACAACTACCTATCCTCAGGACGAGAAGTCCTCATGTATATAAGTGTACATAGCAGGGGCGGCTCCTCACTATGGGCCGGGTGGGCCGGGCCCACCCAGAAAAATTGGAAGAAAAACTAATACGGGCCCACCCAGAAAAATTGGAAGAAAAACTAATACATAATTAAAACATATCGTTTTGTATTTCTGTTCAAAAAACTAAAAAAAAAAAAAACATAGTGCACAAAACATATTTTAAACCTACAGTCCCCCCCCCCCGCACATTGCTAACACAGCACAAGAAAGATTTCTAACTCCATCAATTTTAGCTCTTCGCACGGCTTTTAGAACGAGCTTGAGGGCCGCTCTCAGTAGGCCCGCGGCCAACTCCGCTTTTAGCCAGTCGCAGTGGCTGGATTAAGAAGAGCGGTTCTCTGATGACACCCCATTGTAACATTCGACCTGTGGGCCCATCTTCCCTGGCCCGAGATTTCCCTTTGTCCCTAACCAAAGCGGTGGAGAGGGAAGTGTCTCCTCACTGCGTACAGGAGCAGAATGTGAGGTCCTTGCGTTAGGGAGAAAACTCGCCTCTTCTCATTTCGCACTCTTCGTTTTTCTCTTTTCCTTTCTTTCTTTCTTTTTTTTAAATGATTTTAATAACAAGTCCTCTTTTTTTTTTTTTTTTTTTGTCTTTCTTTTTTACTTTCAACACCTATTACTAACAGGCATAGAGATTGCTAATTCCATTACCGCCCCCCTCACCTATTTGTAATACAGTGCATGTATATTTTATTGGTTAATTTGCGTTTGGGAACAGAGATTCTTATCCTCAAAATTTTTGTGTGAAGACTTTATTTTTGACTTGCAGACCGTTTGCCATTTTCTTGGTATTAGTTTGAATTTAATCTCATAGTGTTGTAAGTATTGTATGAACTCTAGAAACTTTGTCATCCTTCCGGGTGTGACATTATAAATGCTTGGAGAATTAATAAGTATTCTTAAGCTCTAAATACTAAATTTATTTAGCCGAATAATAATGATTACATTTATATCCAGGACCAAAGTCGTCCAAAGAGCGGCCAACACCCTCCCCTTAAAATATCGATGAAGTAGTTCTCCCCTCCCCTCTTTTTGATAATCATCCCTGCAACTAATATTATCACATTCATAGGGATTTTAATGTCCGAAAAAACACTTAGATGTTGAATAAAAACTTTTGCTAATCTACAACTTTTCTTAAATCTTATTTGACACGTAGCATTAACCTTCTACTACAAATTCATTTAAAGCAGTAACCAGAAAAAACAAAACGTTGAAATTGAACGTTCATAAAAATATTGAGTGGATCAACGTCTACTGTATATAAAAACTATATTCAGCTTAAAAATGTATAAATGAATAATACACTTATTCTTTAAATTATTATTATTTTACAAATTGTTTCATAATTCATAGAGGAAACACGTGGATATAAAATTTCGCAACATTTAACAACTATATTTTGCAATATATTTTTCTGAAGTTTTACAATATATGAAATATTAAATACTGTTTAAAAGCAATGTAGTTAAATTAAAAATTTCTATCAAAGTGTAATAACGATACCTAATGGTTCTGAAAAACTACGCGTTCTACAAGATTTTTTATTTCTAACATATAGCATGTTACCATGACTATCAGTCAAATCACGTATCCGAAAAGAAATTAATTATCAGTTAATCAAATATTTCTGACAAACATAATCAAATTAGTCAGTTATCCGTGTTTTAATTTTAATGTTATTCGAATCGGTAAGTCAAGATCCAGATTATATTGTAAGAAAAATAAGTGTTTTAATATTATTTTGTACATGTGTGTATTTCCTGAAAATAATTCGATTCAGCTCATCACTAGTTTGAGTATACGATCATACATTGGTAAGTGAGTGGAACCATAACTGTTCAAGCCAGTGTATTCCAATTTATTTAAAAGCATACACATACATTAAAATTGAAAGTTAATGTAAATATCATGGCTATAAAAGTAACATTTTTAAGTTGAAACACCGTTAGGATTTGTTTTTTCATGAACTGAAATTGCAACATTTGTATCCAAATTTTTAAAAAAATGTAAGCATACCTATATCGAGTCATTTACCTTATGAGTTCCTTAATTTGATGATAGAGGCTTTCAAAAACACATGGTGCAGGTTGTCGACATTTTTAGGGGGTGAGAGGGTGTGTTTTAGGCAGAAATGTTCGTTTTCTTTTTGAGTGCAGTCCCGTAATGTTTGAGTAATGGCACCGACTTGTGGCGTAACACTTTTAATGTGATGAATATTTTCACTGTCCGAAAATGGCAAAATTCTGAGAGCTAGCTTTGCGAAACATTAGTGATGTATAGGAAGTATGTCGTCTGTGAAAAATATTGTTATTTTCATTACATTGATCGCTTAAGGCTGGTATAACATTTAAAATATAAAACCTATGTATCAAATCAAATGAGATAATTTTGCAATGCAAATTTGTATTAATAGAATTAAATATTATTTTATGTCGCTCAGCATTAGTTTAATAGTTGTTTCCTTCAATTTTTTTTTTTTTTTTTTTGTAAGCATTACTGGGGGAACATATAATTGCGGGCCCACCCACTAAATTAAGGCACGAGCCGCCACTGGTACATAGTCATCGAAAGTAATAAATATCTAATCCATCTTAATGTTCTAGTGATTGCATTCCCCACAAGTGTTTAGTAGTTAGAGGCATTTTTTTTATAATATTATGTTAATAGAAACTAATTATCCGCTTCTCTAGACCAGTGCTCCTCAATCTTTTTTAGCCTACGGCACACTTGCGAGTTTGCTCGATCCCCACGGTATACTGAGTAAAATTTCATAATTTCCATATGTACAGTGTTTTTATCGCCCACTAGTAAAATCTCTTTTCTACATATAGATAGAACAAACACTATAGCTAACGAAGAGCATTTAACATTACCGTAAAATGGGGTGTATAGGAACAGCGGGGTCAATCGGAGCAAAACTTCCCGACCGTACAAAGACATTCTTCATAAATATATTATTGCGTATTTTTCGCCATTAATTTTTTTTTAGAAAGACAAGATCATAGGAAGTAGGAAAAAATTACTTTTGTCAATCTGGAAACGCTACTGGTTTCTAAGGAGGGCTACACGTGGAATGCTAGAAAACATCACATTTTCATAGACTGCAAAACTTCATATGCAAGAACAAACCTACTTATATTTTAAACCTAAGAGTGGTATGTTTCAATTATACGTGTATCTGAACAACAGAATACCAAAATGGAATTTACATTTTTTATAAATTGTGTCATAAAAATGAAGAATTCTAAAAAATGCCATAGGAAAAAAAAATGCGGGGTGAATCGGAACACTTTGTTCTGTTGTTCCAATTCAAACCTATTTGAAGGAAACTGTTTGAAAAATCAAGATTCTAACCGCAACTCTTCTAATCAAGACAAGGACAAGGATTTATTACTGTTTATCCCTTCTCGTGAGCAACTAGATCTCAGAATGACAAAAAGTTGCAGATTTCAAAAGATTTTTTCTCCAGAAGGCTTCTTTTCACTTAAAATACGCGGGGGAAAGTCATATAGACCTTATATAGCAAAAGGCCAGTATCCAAACAGTCATGAATAAACATTAAAATCTTTCAGGACAATCCCTGAAGCCCAGAGATTTCAAGAAACTAAAGAAAAGGCAGAGTTCATCCCAGAAGATGCTATGAAAAAACTTAAGCCAAGTCACAATTGCTAGTTTTAAGGACAAGTACATATTTGTGGACGACATGAGTGACTTCCATTCATGTTTTATCTTTGTATTTCAATTCAAAAGCATTTCTAAAAATAACTTCATAAGTTTAAAATTATTTTGATTTTTGACAAATTATAAACGTTTTCTGGTATTGAAATTATACTTTTATTTGACAGTAATTATCTGCTCTTATTCTCCCCCATCAACATTACTTATGTGTGTGAGTCCTATTACAGGTTAAATGGAAAAAAATAAAAAAATTAACATGTGTTCCGATTGACCCCTATCAGCGGGGCCATTCTGAACACCCATAATTTCCTATATATTTTAATGATAATTGTTCAAAATGTTTTGTCTTTGCTTGGAATATCAAAAGAAAAGCAAGACCGAAGTTTTTACCCAGAAAAGCAAATTAATAAAAAATCTTTTAACTGCTTTTTTTGCAATCAAAGCTGAAAAGTGTTCCGATTCACCCCATTTTACGGTATTTAATATTTTGATTGCTTTATACAATATTTAAAAGACAGAAACTGAGTTGAAGATTATTAAGAATTTAAACATTTATGTCGGTGAGTACCTTGAAAGACAGGGGCATTTTTTTGATAATCTGTATCTATGGAAAAGCTCCATGAAATTTTCAAAATTTAATCGTTAGATATGATTTCTTGTTTCTCTTGAGACGTGACATTGTTAATACCACTTCACAAAATACTTGCTAGAAATAACAGCAGCTCATGGATAGCGGGATCTTATATTCTTGAATACTATTTTTAACAAACAGCCAGTTCGCTGATTTTCAAGGAACAGTCGCTCCTTAAGTTTATAAAATTTTCTGGCTCTTTCAATGAAAGCTTCATGACTAATGATTCAATCTTTAATTCATTCATATTGTTCTATGTCTGTCGACTTAAAGTAGTGCTTAAACTTGTCTCGAAGCATAACCAAAATGTTTCGACCCCACATTCAATGTCTATTTTTCAGGTTACGTGTGAATTTTTAATTTGGACTTGTTTAGCTTGCCCATACATATAAGCGTCTTCCCACAGCGCCCTTTAATTCTTCGATTAAATTTTTTAGTACTTAAAAAAAAAGAAAAAGTAATGTACGCGATTTTTATCAGCCAATAATTATCTTTTAACGAACTGTCAAAATCCCTTCTTGTCAAAATCTCGTGCTTTTCAAAAGTGAGCAATCCGCTATTAAAAAATGTATTGATTGGTTACCTACGCTTATCTCTTCAGAACATACAATGAAAATGCGAGTATTAAGCGGCCTTGATATTAAAATTGACAGTTTGTATGTCTTTAACTAAAACAGACTGCTGGTCATCAGACAGATAATTTAATATGAGAACTTTATCATAGAGAGAACTAATTTGAAATCTTTGAGAACTTCATCATGGATAGAACTAATTTGAACTCTTAGGTATTGATTTTTCATATTCGAAAGGAATCCTCCATCCTTTCTCGTCATTATAAGCACAAAAACTTATGCAGTTGTGCCACAGTGTGCCGTTGCTTTTTAGACATATTTTCTATAACGCGAAATATTTCATCACCCGTTGCATGCTGCAAAAACTATTTTCAGAAAAGTGTAACAACCTTGAAGGCACTTCTAACCAACAAATCTCAGAATGGCAATCTTGCGCTTCTGATATCTGTTGATTCATTAACGTGAATTGAAAATTTTCCTTCTCTCCGCATTTTATTAACCAACATTTTGCCATTGTCACTCGACACGGCATTAGTTCAAATCCTAATTCGGTCATTCAACAGGTGATATTCAAATCAATATTGCACCAGAGCTTATTGTTCCCCGTATGATTTCTACATACACACGCTGGTGATGTCATTCACTATGAGGGCGTATTTTTTGTTTTAGAACTTAATTTAACAGCAACATTCTATGTGACCTCTTTCAACAGGATCGTCATTAAACCGCTTGCTTGATTATCCCGAGTTATCTCGGGCTCGTATGAGTTGCATGTAATTATTATCCCGAGAAAACTCGGGTGAAACTAATTGATTTTACGCCTACAAATAATTTAAAAATCAACTTGAAACCTACATATTTTATTTGTATTGCTTCATTTTCTTGTATTTCAAAATTAAATTTAAAAAAAAATGTGTTTTTTTTTTTTTTTTCAATTTTTTCCAAAAAAAAAAAATGTAAGGGAAGTGGTTAAGGGCCGGCTTCCCCTCCCTTGGCTTTGAAGAATTAATGTTTTTGCATATAATTGGGCGCATTTTTTGTTTTCCGATATAATAGCACTGAATATACACATTCCTCCGTGGAAAAAATTGAAATGATGGACCGGTCTTGCACAAAGTCTGAAACTTTTTTTGCAGGTAAAATATATCTAAGGTCTTAATTTACTAAAATTCTGAAAATACCGCGGCACAACATGAAGTTTGTCACGGCACACCGGTTGCGGAGCACTGTTCTAGACAACAGATACATTTCTTGTTTCAAAAGTTTGATCGTTAAAAATACATAATCAAAATTGGAATACAACACAACTGAAACCAAAGAAAACAAATACATTGCTGTTGCTAGAAGACTTAATGGTGATAAAAAAAAAAAAAAAAAAAAAAAAAAAAAAAAAAACAGACTGGTTCAGCTCTGAATGAGCTTGTTTTTTTTCTGATTATAGGTTGATGTCAGACCCGTCATTTAGAGAGGGCAAGGGGGTCAATTGCCCCTCCCCCCCCCCCCGATTTTGAGAAATAAATTTATTTACATGTAAGTGGGTGTGGTTTTTTTTTTTTTTTGTTTTCTGGTGAAATGGTATTGTGTTTTTACACTTTGCCCCCCCCCCCCCCCCCGGAAAATCTTGAAATGACGGGCCTGGTTTCTGTCAATTAAAAGGTCAAATCTAAAGTCGATAAATCTATTTCTTTTTTTTTTTTTTTTGCTAAAATATACTTAAACCACTTTATTTTTCTCCGTCCACTTATCAATTTCATCATTGACACTTTTTATCTCTATGTTTGATATAAATATGTTCCTGTTTTTGTTCTTATTTAAATTACAAAACAACCTCTTTTGTATTTCCTAAATGATCAAAAACATAAACTGCAAGCTGCAAATTATTTTTAAATAATCCTTATAATCATTACAAACGTTGTCTTTCGAGCATTTAAACGTGTATTCTTTTGTAACATCTTCCAGAAATAAGAAATGGATCTGAATGAAGAAAAATGAATCAGAATAAAGTACTGAATATTGCATTATTATGTATTTTTCTATTTTCCCTTCACAAACTAATTTAAAGCACAGTAATAACAATATTTGCTGAGTCAACGTTCTTAGTTAAAATGTGTTTAAATGAAAAGCGTAACTACATTATACAAATAATTTTGTAGTATTGGTAAAAAAAGTCATATAAGTTCAATTAATATTAGTTTATTTAAACAATTCACATATAGAATAAAGTGAGGAGAAATGTAAAGAAATGAACTGCAATTGATACAATCGGGGATTATTTCTTCGTAAGAATTGTCTCAGTTTTAATTCAAATGATCGTTAGTTTTCCCCAAAATCAAAGACGTGTCTTTTGTTATAAAAATAAAGATATCGTATCTCCAAATGCATTTAATATACTGCCATCAGTTTTTTTTTTCTTATGAAAGAAAATACCTTTTCTCTGATGTATAATTATTACCAAATATTTAACTAATAGAAAATTCCAGTAAATCAGTTTCTGTTTCCTTTAAAGATTAACAATTTTGATTCGCTCTTTTGCTTGTTGTGTGTTTTAGAAATGTAAATTAATGTAAGCACAGTATCTTGGCATATTAGTAAGATTTTATTAAGGTCTACTTATGCTCATTCTTTTTTATCACTATTTTAAAAATTAACATTGGACTGTCTTCCTTCATAACGTCTAAAGAAATCAATTGCAAAGAATTGTCTTTGTGCTTCGCATTAAATTAATA
This sequence comes from Uloborus plumipes, assembly GCA_038373865.1. NCBI lineage: Eukaryota > Metazoa > Arthropoda > Arachnida > Araneae > Uloboridae > Uloborus > Uloborus plumipes. Next base: position 14,189 of record JAXGGA010002522.1, read on the forward strand.
GCAAGAAGCTCGTCTAGAACTAAGCAAGATTGTTTTTCTTATGTTTGTATGTCTAGTGTCTACCATGAAGTTAAAATCCTTATTACTATATTAAACTTGGAAATTCCTTCACGCTTTAGCATCTCAAATTAAATATGTCTTTCAACCAAAATATGTCTCTTCTGAACAAAATGAAAGGCATTTACTAATATTTAAACACATGCCGACTTCACTCACGTAAGCATCTAGGCGTTATGCTTATCAGTAAATTGGAAATATGTCTATCTATTAATAATCTTTATGTTTTTTAGCCTACTTTCCCGTTAAAAATAAAAGAAAGACGAAAAAAGTATTGAAATTGGCTTAATGCATCTAAAAAATATCGCCAAGTCCAAAAAATATCGCCAAGTTAAAAAAAATATCGCCAAGTCCAAAAAATATCGCCAAGTTAAAAAAATAAAAAGGTAAAATGAATATCGAAAAATTAAAAATTTGAAAGTAGGGTATTGAGATGGGGAATTTGTGTGTCGGTCTGTCGGTCGGTCTGTCTGTCTGTCCCCCCCTAATAACTTTTGAATGAATATTCCGATTTGGACAAACTTTTTTTTGTTGGAAAGATCTCGGCGAATACAGCTCATTCCCATATTTGATTTTTCGATTTGAGCAATTTTTGGTTCAACTTTGAGCCGTTCAAACAACCTGTCCCGCGATGCTAACTTTTTAGTTAACAGTCCGATTTGAACAAACTTTTTTTTGTTCGAAAGATCTTTTCAAGGATACTTCATTCCTGTATCTACATTTTCGATTTGAACAATTTTTCGTTCAACATTGAACCGTTCAAGCAACCTTTCCCCCCTAATAACTTTTGAATGAACATTCCGATTTGAACAAACTTTTTTTGTTGGATAGATCTCGGCGATTACAACTCATTCCCGTATTTGATTTTTCGATTTGAACAATTTTGGTTCAACATTGAACCGTTCAAGCAACCTTTCCCCCCCTAATAACTTTTGAATGAACATTCCGATTTGAACAAACTGTTTTTTGTTGGAAAGATTTCGGCGAGTACAATTCATTCCCATATTTGATTTTTCGATTTGAGCAATTTTTGGTTCAACTTTGAGCCGTTCAAACAACCTGTCCCGCGATGCTAACTTTTTAGTTAACAGTCCGATTTGAACAAACTTTTTTTTGTTCGAAAGATCTTTTCAAGGATACTTCATTCCTGTATCTACATTTTCGATTTGAACAATTTTTCGTTCAACATTGAACCGTTCAAGCAACCTTTCCCCCCTAATAACTTTTGAATGAACATTCCGATTTGAACAAACTTTTTTTGTTGGATAGATCTCGGCGATTACAACTCATTCCCGTATTTGATTTTTCGATTTGAACAATTTTGGTTCAACATTGAACCGTTCAAGCAACCTTTCCCCCCCCTAATAACTTTTGAATGAACATTCCGATTTGAACAAACTGTTTTTTGTTGGAAAGATTTCGGCGAGTACAATTCATTCCCATATTTGATTTTTCGATTTGAGCAATTTTTGGTTCAACTTTGAGCCGTTCAAACAACCTGTCCCGCGATGCTAACTTTTTAGTTAACAGTCCGATTTGAACAAACTTTTTTTTGTTCGAAAGATCTTTTCAAGGATACTTCATTCCTGTATCTACATTTTCGATTTGAACAATTTTTCGTTCAACATTGAACCGTTCAAGCAACCTTTCCCCCCTAATAACTTTTGAATGAACATTCCGATTTGAACAAACTTTTTTTGTTGGATAGATCTCGGCGATTACAACTCATTCCCGTATTTGATTTTTCGATTTGAACAATTTTGGTTCAACATTGAACCGTTCAAGCAACCTTTCCCCCCCCCCTAATAACTTTTGAATGAACATTCCGATTTGAACAAACTTTTTTTTGTTGGAAAGATTTTGGCGAGTACAATTCATTCTCATATTTGATTTTTCGATTTGAGCAATTTTTGGTTCAACTTTGAGCCGTTCAAACAACCTGTCCCGCGATGCTAACTTTTTAGTTAACAGTCCGATTTGAACAAACTTTTTTTTGTTCGAAAGATCTTTTCAAGGATACTTCATTCCTGTATCTACATTTTCGATTTGAACAATTTTTCGTTCAACATTGAACCGTTCAAGCAACCTTTCCCCCCTAATAACTTTTGAATGAACATTCCGATTTGAACAAACTTTTTTTGTTGGATAGATCTCGGCGATTACAACTCATTCCCGTATTTGATTTTTCGATTTGAACAATTTTGGTTCAACATTGAACCGTTCAAGCAACCTTTCCCCCCCTAATAACTTTTGAATGAACATTCCGATTTGAACAAACTTTTTTTGTTGGAAAGATTTCGGCTAGTACAATTCATTCCCATATTTGATTTTTCGATTTGAACAATTTTTGGTTCAACTTTGAACCGTTCAAAAAACCTGTCCCGCGATGCTAACTTTTGAGTGAACAGTCCGATTTCAACAAACTTTTTTTTGTTCAAAAGATCTTATCAAGGATACTTCATTCCCGTATTTACATTTCCGATTTGAACATTTTTTCGTTCAACATTGAACCGCTCAAGCAAGCTGTCACCCCTAATAATTTTTGAGTGAACAGTCCGATTTAAATAAACTTTTTTTTTTGTTCGAAGGATCTCAGCAAGGATACTTCATTACAGTATTTAAATTTTCAATTTGAACATTTTTTCGTTCAACATTGAACCGTTCAAGCAACCTTTCCCCACCTAAGAACTTCTGAGTGAACCATCCGAATGGAATAAACTTTTTTTTGTTTGAAAGATCTTGGAGTGGTTCATTCCCTTATTTCGCTTTTTGGTTTGAACCATTTTTCGTTCAATATTGAACCGTTCAGAAAAAAAATTTAACATTAGCGCCTACGGGGAATTTAAGTTGAATGTTGATCCTGGAACTTAAAGTCGGATTTCCTTCAAACTAACTTTGTAAAAAAATGGTTCTGATAAATAATGTTTGTAAAGTACTTTTCTGAATAATCTTCTGTGAGGACTCTGATTCCGACTCCGACTCCACAAACATGGCGGAAATGCAGACTCAGAAAAAAATGACTGACTGTGCAGACAATTTTTTGTTTATTTATTCATTTGTGTTATTTTATTTATTACTATTATTTTTTTTTGGCAGACGATTTTTTTTGTAACAAATTCACGAGGGCATTTTATTCTTTATTTATATTTAACAACTGGCAACGGTTTAAAAGTGAAAATCGAGACATTTTATCGACGGACGAGTTTTTTTTCCTTTCTTTGATAAAATGTGTTTTGATGTACTTTGTACTTTTAATTTTTTTTTTTTTTTTTGAAAACCATTGAGGAATTTTTCTACGGAAGAACTGTAACAGTTACATTCTTTAAAAGGTGCGACAAAACTTCATTTATTCATTTATTTACTTTTTATGTCTCTATTTCATCTGATGAGAGGGGTATATTTTGCTTTTAGAAATCAGCTTTAAGTGCTAAAAAGGTATGCTTGACATAATGTTTAGTCTCAGATGATCAAGAGAATAATGATCTGATGCTAGAATGCCGATGTCGATGTACGGGAAAGTAGGCTCGTTTAGTTCTTGACAGAACTTCTTGTTACATTTTAAATTAAATCATTTTTTCCGATGTTTAAGCATTCATATGCATAAAACTCAGGGTGACGCTTTTACGCAAGTGTTTATAGTTAATTTCCGAACTTTTTAACTGTTCTCACTCCCTTAACAAGTTTAAATCCTTAATATTGTATTGCAGGAAAAATTTTTAGAAAGTTTTTAATTCATATTATTGTACTTAATAATTCCGTAATTTCTAATTTCATAGGAATTAAAGACAAAATTTAAAAATCAGGGAATAAAGTTAAAATATGTGCCCATAAACGTCTCAATTATGCACATGGATTAAGCAAGGACAAAACTGAACGAAATCATTCTTCAGCATAAAGTTCCACTTTCAAAAAAAAAAAAAAACATAAATAAAATAAATACTCAAGCTAATGATACATTTATACCGTTAAGCAAATAATACATATTCAGGATATCTTTGTTTTCTTGAATTTTGGCGGGAAAAAGCAACTTTTTCTGTTAGTACTTACTAGAATACATTACTATAGCAGTATGTGAATGGATTCAAAAGGCAGCAAAAAATTCAAAAGCAGATGAAAGGCAATATATTTTCACCGGTTTCATACCATTTGTGCTTCTGAAAAACGTTTGGAAGTATATTCTTAGTGATAGGCTTACTTTTCTTTACTTCATTTACTTGAACATACAATTTCCAATTATGCAGCTAAGCATAATAAATTAATGCTAAAGTTTCTTTAGCGAATAATTATCAAGCCATGTTACTCTTGTCTGAAAATGCAATTCCTTTTTTAGTAAAACACATCGTATTTATTAAAAATGGTATTCATTAATGCATACACTTTAATCAAATACATATTCGAGTAGTTATATACATGAACTAATATGTATATTTACTTGCTTTTCGAAACGAATCAATTCACACTCAAACATTATTAAGTACAATATCGACATGGAGTGTCGCGTTTGTTTTTAGAAAGACTATGTAACAAATAATTTCTGCAATGTAAATAAATTGCAGTTCATATATACATATGTGTCGCAGTTCAAATCGTTTAGCTCACTCACACACATATTCATTGTGTTCACACATATCATTTTCACATTGTGAAAAAAATATGCGAAAATATTTTCCCCAAAAGCACGGTTTTGTTGCACTGAAAGAGAAGTTAAACAAGATCTAAAGCAATGCGGACCTATTTAATTATTCAATAACTTAATATTTGCACGTACCAGCTGTATAGTTTAAGAAAAGTATGTATTTTATTTAATTACCAGAATTGCGCAAAATGTTTCAGTTATTTCACCCCAAAAAATTATTTTAGCGGAACCTTTTTGGAACTTCTAGTGTCTTATACCTCAGTTTTGCTCATAATAACTGATCATAAAATAACAATTTAGAGCTTATCTTTGCCTTTAAGGCATTTAATAATTATATTTTGTTTAGTTTTCTAGACAAAACAAACCTGCATTATAATAAAACTAATTATCAACATGGCCTGTAGAAACATAAAATATACTTTTAATACACATTTAATTAAAGTTGTTTTACGATGGGTAATATACGTCCAGGCTTTTTTCTGGTGTTTCGCGTTTTCCCAAGGTTTGAGTTACGAAGGATTAATTTACTAAACTCTGCTTGAACTGCGAATAATTCTTTGTTATAATTAATTTGATTGTGCAAACTTTGTTATAATTGTATTAATTTCTACTAAAGTGTTAGAATCTGAAAATGATTTATTAACGCCGTCAAGCGTAAAATTGCGTAATTGTTCTTCATAATTACAAAGCAAAGATATCTAATTTTCTTTATTCATAACGAGCTTTCAAGTGCTTTTATAATTTACAGCTTCCGGCATGCTTTTCGCTTGTTAAATACCCTTTTTGTACTAGGAATGAATAGTTTGAGTTAAAATAAATGAATCTTTAAGACAATAATGTTTAAATAGGTACTTTCCGCACTTGTTTAACAATGCCGCATTTCAGAAAATTTCATTTAATTTTGTTTTTCTTATTCATAAATTATTCATAATTTTATTTGAGTAAATACATAAATAGTTTTGACGCATTTTCAAAGTTATTTTCTTTTATTGTGAACATATGAAGTATTATACTCAAGTGGTGTTTAAAATGCTATATAGTAATCACAAAACCTAAATAACAGAAATACTTATACGATTGATGTCGAAATCTGAAACACATTTAGTGTACGATGTATTTATTTGCTGATTACTCTTTTTGCAATAGCGGTAAAAATTTGAATAATTTAAATTCCTATTTCGAGAATATAAAGATTTGTTTATTGATAGTAATTCACATAGAACTAGCTTTGGAATAAATGGATAAATAAATATTTCAGTTCTTTTTGTAGTTCTCAGTAGGGTTGAAAACCCTCGTTCGTACGAACGGATGATATTTGAGTTCCAGTAGCTGCTTACGTTTTTCGTGTAGTATTTTTTTTTAAATCTGTCAGAAACAAAAACGAATGTATATACATGCGCATAATTTAACTATTACTCGAATTGCTGCCTTCAAATTGTTTTTTCTCTAGCCATATCTTATTTAAAGGTATTTCGGGTAAATTCCTACTTTAGGGTCCGGGTTTGGCGATTTTTTTCAGAGTGTATCTTAAGGTTGCAATCATTTAGCTCAAAATCGCCAAACAATCCAATCATTCGATTAAAATCACCAATCAATCCAATCATTCAATGGTTGCCAGATTTAATAACTTATCACCGGACCTTAAACTAGCCCCCCCCCCCCCCCGTATTTCACCCGTATTTCGTATATAAGACATGAAAAAGACTACATCACCGGAATCAAATGTTAAAGTGTGCAGGTAATGTCTTTTATATGCATGCTTTAAGCAGTGATGAAGTTTTTACTATTAAATACAATTCGAACTAAATCTCTTTTTTTTTTTTTTTTTTTAGGTTTGAAAAATCACTTACTCTTAATTAATTGGAAAACTAAACTAATGCGGAAAACGCAGTATTTAAGAAAAAGGAAAACAAGACAAATAGTACATCAGCTTGTAGTTACTGAATCAATCTACAAAACTCGATCATCTTACATACATTTGAATGTACATACTGTTAATGTTACTGTGAGAGTCCAAAATCTGATAAATATCCATATCGGCTATTGAACATCAAAATTTACATTCCAAAGACATCGGAAAATTATTATATACGTACATAGATTATAATAGAGTTAAATTGTATGTTGTGTCAAAGTTCAACATGTAAACATTTCGGTACTGCAAGGAAATAAAAGTTTTAAAAGTTGCTTTTATGGCGGTATGGATCAAGGCATACGATTCACCAGATTCTTCTTCTTTTTTTTTTTAAGCATAAAAAACGTTTCTTAAAAAACACTAAAGTACAAAATTCTGAAGAGTATTTTAGGATTTTTTATTTTTTACATAATTTATGCAACTAAATATACTACTGTAGAAAGTATTAATCAATATTACATTCCTACTTTCCTCTGCCTGTCATTCAGTCTTTCGTTACTATCAAAAATTATATCACAGAACGTGTGAGGAAAAAAAACACATTTCATTGCAGAATTTTGCAGTTAGACATAACGATGGAGGCAAAAAGAAGAAAAAAAAAAAAAAACGAATGAAAGAAAGAAAAGAAAAAAGGAAATCAACACTAAGCTGCATTAGTGCTTAGCAACTAATAATTCCATGTTTGCGTAAGATGAAATTATCACTTGTCACGAGATGGAAAACTTTTCGATTATATTAAGAATCATTTTTATATCGAAACAAGAACAACACAATCAGTTATGATAACTTTGAGCGATGTATTACACAACACTTTGTCAATGACATTCGTTTAACAGTTTATTGTAAGTACTAAAGTATATTATTGTAGGTACTAAAGTATGCAGTACTAAAGTATTGTAAAATGTAAAATTCAGAAATGTCCTTTACTTAACTCATTGCAAATATGATATCCTGGAGGACGAAGTTAGTATTCCAAAAAAAGTGAACCACATAGGTTCGTGATACACCACATTGCAAAAAATGAACTGTTGTTTTTACAATATAATACTGGCAGCCGAGATTCCAATTTAAAACTGTGAATTGAGCAGTGATAAACTGTAAAACTAGTAATTTTACAGTTTCTTGCCATAAAGTTAGAAATTTTAGTTTATTGCTGTATTATACTGTAAAAACAAGTATAACATTTGCCGCAGCGGTTCCAGTTAAAAACTGTAAAATGCACGGTAATAAACTGTAAAAATAGCAATTTTACAGTTTATTACTGCAAAATCAGCCACTTTACGGTTTAGTAGTGTAAAAAATGAATTTTTACAGTTCATTACTGTAAAATCTGCAATTTTAGTTTATTGCTGTAAAACGACAAATTTTTACAGTTTATTACTATTAAATTAGCTGTATTATACTGTAAGAACAACATTAATTTTTTACAGTGCAATGAACTATTTAAAAGAAATTCGTGCAACTTTAAAGTAGAAAAAATACTAGTCATTTTAAAATTTCTCTTTCATACACCCCAAAATTTTAATTTTTTTTTTGTGTGTTTTATAACATTATAACGTTGCAAAGAAACATCAATGCTGGCAAAAGAATTTCAGCAACTTGAAAAATAGCTTCCGAACAGTAACTTCAGTATTATTGAATATTGCAACAAGCTGTGTACAATGTTGAGTACTATTTTTATTGTAAAGAAAACTGTTTGAAATTCTCGCTAGAGCTGTCTTGTTTCGTGATTTATCATTTTTTAAAATAATGACACAAATTGTTATTTAGCACAGTTTGGAGGTACCACCAAAATGACTACTTCAAGATTTTCTGGTACGTTTACTTTCATACAAAAACGATGGAAAATAATAAAATGATGGCAAAAAATATATATCAAAGATACTAATGAGTGCAATTAAGCTACACAATCTAGGCTTATGAAAGAAATATCAAGAAAGAAAAAATAAGAAAAGTGCAAAATCTCCACAATTTAAAATGATAAGACACATGCTTCTCTATTTAGTTACGGAAAAATAAAACTCAGCACAAAATAGCTTCTGCATATTTAATGCACAATTAGAGTGGATAATATAAATTAATTTTAAAATAAGATATTCATGTCTTTTATTAAAAGTCATTTAGTTGTAATCTAAGGAATCGTTTTATTATGTTTTCGTCTTTATATACTTAAGAAAGAATCGTATACAGTGAATTGAAATTTTTCTTTATTCTTCTGTGAAAGCTGATTTGTACTCATTAGGCAGAAAATAAACTCTTACAATGTTCATCAGATAGAATATTTTTTCCAAGATGCAGCTACTTTAGTAAAACCCTCTTTGATGAGTGCTATTTATAGAAAGGAGAAAAAATATTAAATTTCTGAGAAATGGAATACTTTATTGAACCATTCAATTTTTAGCATTTTTTTTCTGGAACGATTCTAAAAGTTCTAATACTTTTTGAGTACGAGTAAGTAGCTGTAATTCCAAAAATGTCGATTTTTCAACAGATAATAAACATCATCTCTTCCAAGTACTAAAATATTTTCATGTTTGGCCTTGTTTTTCCTTTCTTTCTTTTTTTTTCATCTGCATTATTTTAAACATATGTTCACTGAATAAAAGGCGTAGGTTAAGTTGAGACAATACAAAGCGAAATTTCAATTGCTTGACTTTAGATCCTACACTCCCAAATAAAGAAAAAAACTACATACTTGCGTGCGTTGAATTGAAGACTATTCTCCGGAAGGAAAACCATCATAAAAACTTAAATAAATGCTTATTATTGAGTCAAAAAAGGTTTCCGTTTATCCCAGCATTCTCCTTCTTTATCGCTGAATGAAAATAGCAATATATTCTTCCACTTTATATTGATATAGGTAAGAAATCATTTCATATAAAATTTACTTTGAGAAGTTGAGTTCTAGAGCAACAATTTGCACCTCGCAGTTAACAGGTTGCATGAAAAAATCTGTAACTTTAATAATTATTTTAGAATCGATTCAATGAGAAAAAAATAATTATATTTCAATTATGCGATATATTTCCGCAATTATCTCATAAAAATATCAACTACCTCAAAGCCACCTTATCTAATATTTAGAGAAGTTCGGAGTTCGAATCTCGGCTCGGGCATGGACGTAATTTTTTTCTCCAGTCCTAGTTCTTCCTTTGCGTTAATACATTGTTGTGCTTTGAATAGTTGCCTTTTTTTATAAACTGGTCCTTATGGCATGTGTGTATTATGGAAGTCGGACCCCACCAAATTACGATACAGTTGGAAAAGTGATGCAATTGCATCCCAAGCTACCAGCCTAATGGGCACAAAACAATAGCATCAATTACCTTAGTGTTAAAAAAAAGTAAATGTTAGAAAAAACAAATTTCTTAATAATTTCTTCTTCTTAGATTTTCTGTGGATAAAAATATCATATTACTTCACTTTAGAAAAAAAGTGCTTTACTGTTTCACCTTTAAACAACGATAGTGCTGCTGGGTTGGAAAAATGCGATTTAAAAAAATATATATGTGCCCTAATGTGAAAGTAATTCCTAATTTGTAATTTAGTTTCAAAAATCATAACACCAGGTGATAAATAAGGCATCTTTACAACATAATTTATATAAATTACTTTATTAAACTTTATAAAAGCTATTATTTTCATCCTTACCAAAATGTAAAATTTGTTTTTTCAGGCATAAGTTTAGTGTAAAAATATTGTGTTTCAAAAAATGTACTATAACCTTAAATTGAGCAACACTAACTTTGTAACTATAGGTAAATATAGTTTGATTAATTTAAACTAGTAATGTTCTGCTACTCTAATTTTTGTAGGCATGATTGCTTTAAAAACATCACTAAAAAGAATATTTACTGCATATTTTACTGTTATCAAGTTTTACGAAATATCCGTATAAGAAAAAATAAAAAAGAGTACATTTAAAAAGAGTACAACATTGGGAACGCGTTTGCAGTGAAAAAAAATTAGAAATGAATGTGTACTAAAACATGTTATGAATAAGCTCTTTCATAAAGAAATTATGTTGAAGTGTATTCCAAATGCATTTATTCCATTACGAATAAACAATTATTTAAAAAGGTCTCAAAATGAAAGGTAGGGAATTACTAAATACGTTTGTGCAAGAAAGAAAGAAGTAAAGTTTAAAATACTTCCGAGTTGCCTACCAGAATCCGTAACTTCTGTGGATGTTCCAAGGAATAAAAAAATATTTTTCATTTATATCTTCACTAATTAAAATAATAGAAGTGCGTAAATTAGCAGAATGAAGCCCGAATACCTGGTTTGATGGTCCGTTTACTTATATTCCAAAAGAAGAAGGTACTTAAGTACATGCACTCATACATACATATATGCGCTGAGTTTTTAATAATATAAAATATATTCACATACATGCATACATGCACAGAAAGATGGAATATGCTCGTATATATCTATGCTACTAATATAGAAAAAATCGTAAACTAATTTATGATGTTCATTAAGATGATAAAGTTCTATGTATGATTAAGTTCGTTATTCTTAGACACCGGTCTACGTCAATCTTAGTTTAATACGGAATAAAAAATGGCATTGTGGCAACATACCAATAGTTCCTCAACTACATAAACTGTTAGAAAATGATAAAGAAAAGTATCAATCCCAACCTGTATAAGACAAATATTCTGTAAGAAATAAAGCAAACGTAAAATGCTTTAAACCGTGAAATAGTTTTTAAAGAATTTTCTTTAATACGTTTGTTATGAAAATAAATACAAGCTAAAAACAACGTAAAACGCCTAAACAAGTCTATGACTTGAAGTTTTGAAGAACTAAGGATTTTTATTGACGGAAAGAATTTGCTGTCTTTGTATATTGGATTTCAGCTGAAAACATTTCCGTTTTCCTTTCAGGAATGCTCTGTTTTGGGGAAAACAAGTAAAAAATGTGTTGATTTGTTGCTTTTTTTAAATCTCTTTTCAATGTAAAAGTCAGATCTTTGTGGTAAAAAATTACTGTTCTTTGCGTCGATTTCAAAACAAACGCAAAGTTCCAACTGACTAAAGTAAGGCAATAAATATTTGGAAAGAGCTATAGAAACAATAGACATGAAAAATGTAAGTAAATAACTGTCTTTTTTTTAAACGGTGAAATTCCTATTTAATATCTATTTTGGCTCTATCTATTGTCTAGACTAATTTTCCAGAAGTTTCATGATAATTTTCCTCAATCAGTTGTAGACTATAGTAATTATTTTCTAAGAAAAATTCCTTCTTTCTAAAAATGCTGCTTCCAAATTTGCAATTTTGCAGTGCGAATCTGGCATAGCACTTCGCACATAGCATTGATATCACCATGATAATTAGTACTTAATTAATACACTGAACGAAATGAGAAATAAAGGACTATAGCAATCCACATTATGATTTCTTTTCTTTATTGCTTTTGCATTTCATTTTTTTCCTTATTCCATCATGTCTTCAAACTTATTTATGTATTATGTTTTTAACTTTAATCTTAGTAGCATAGTATCAAATGTCAAAAATGTAAGTTAATTAATTAAAAAATACTTATAATTGCAAAAAATCGTTTCAAAATACACTGCTCGACATTGAAAATGCAACACCAAGAAGGAGTGGTCAGAAATTGATGAAATTTGGTAAGAAGACAGAGACAGCATGGAACAATAAGTGATATTTATTTCAAAATAAAAGAGCAAAATTTAGAGCGAGGACGGCGTCGGCTTAGTAAGAAGTAGGACCACCGCGGACAGCGATGCACGAAGAAACACGTCTAGGCATGGAGTCAATAAGCCTGCGGATGGTGTCCTGAGGGATGGCACTCCATTCCCTTTCAACCACTTGCCACAGTTTGTCCTCTGAACGAGGCAGTGGCAGGTTCTGCAAACGGCGTCCAATCACGTCCCACACATGTTCGGTTGGTGACAAATCAGGAGAGTATGGTGGCCAGGAAAGCATCTGTACACCTCGTAGAGCATGTTGGCTGATTCGAGCACTGTGAGGCCGGGCGTTATCCTGTTGAAAAATTGCATTTGGCAGACCCTGAAGGTAGGGGATTGCCACCGGCCGCAGTACATTATCTACACATCGTTGTGCCGTCATAGTGCCCCGAATACGAATTAGAGTTGATACGGAATTGTATGCAATAGCGCCCCAAACCATTATATCACGTTGTCGCTCTGTGGGGAGTTCCACAGTTACTGCCGGATTCGATGTTTCTCCACGTCGACGCCACACACGTATGCGATGACTATCGCTGGACAAACAGAAGCGGGATTCATCTGAGAACACTACGGTTTGCCATTCTGCCATCCACGTCGCTCTGGTTCGGCACCATTCCAAACGTTGGTGTCTGTGCTGCGAGGTCAATGGCAGTCTTCTTAGCGGGCGCCGTGATTGCAAGCCACGCGCAACCAGTCGACGGGAAATGGTTCTGGTCGACACAGGAACATCCAGGGTACCTTGCACGTGCTGCAGAATCGACGTACAAGTGACTTGCGGGTCCGCCACAGCTTGTCGGTGAATCCGTCGATCCAAGCAGTCTGACGTCACTCTAGCTGCACCTGCACCCCTCAATGTGGCTACATTTCCTCTTTCCAACCATCTCCGACACAGCCGATGCACAGTGCATGCATCCATATGGGTATCAGCTGCAATTTGACGTATGGACCAACCTCCCCTTCTCAGTCCGATCACCATTCCCCTTGTAAAGTCGTCTATACGCTGGAAGTGTCTTCGTTGAGGATGGCGTGGCATTTCCTCCTATCACACGTATCCTTCGAGACAAAAACCAAATTTCTCCGATAATTAGTCTGGCAGAAAAACCAACATGAACATAGCCCACTTTTCAACTTCATTCTCTTATATCTTACTTCACGTGAGTCGGAGAGCTACGCATTTCATATCATTTGCATAACTCAGTGACTTGCGTCTACGGTAAAATTTGCATGAATTTCTGACCTCTCCTTCTTGGTGTTGCATTTTCAATGTCGAGCAGTGTATTAAGTATATACAGGGTGTCCACTCCTATCGTGGCCCAATAGCTAATTTCTAAACCGTTAGAGATAAGCATATAGTTTATTTAGGAAAAAATCTCTAAATTACGAAAGGAATTTGGGCTACGAAATGTTTTTCAAAAAAATCAAATTATAAAAGAGTTACGAAATTTAAATTTTTATACAGCTCCCCCTATACAGTCCCCCAGTCCTATCAATCATATTTAGTAAAACATTCTTGACACTGTAACGTTTAAAACTTTTAAAAAATCACTGTTCTACGACAAAAATGGACCGAATTATGACGTTTTGAAAAATCAAGATTTTGCATTATTTCATGACGTCATCGAGAGATTGCTTATGGGACCGTATGCGAAATCCTTCAAAATCTTGATTTTTCAAAACGTCATAACTCGATCAATTTTTGTCGTAGAACAGTGATTTTTTTTTAGTTTTAAACATTACAGTGTCAAAAATGTTTTACTAAACATGATTGATAGGACTGGGTGGCTGTATAAAAATTTAAATTTCGTAACTCTTTCAAAATTTGATTTTTTTGAAAAACATTTCGTAGCCCAAATTCCTTTCGTAATTTAGAGATTTTTTCCTAAATAAACTATATGCTTATCTCTAACGGTTAAGAAATTAGCTATTGGGCCACGATAGGAGTGGACACCCTGTATATAGAACAACTGGAAATGTTGCAAAGTGAGATAAGGCAGATTGGGGAAGACTCTGTATTCGGGAAGGTGCCGTATCTTTTGTTTCACCTACAAGAATCAACAAAAACAACTAGCCAGTCAGGTAGAATGAAGAAGCGTACACATGGAGATTATACATACCGCAGGTTAATGAGATATTTTTATAGTGTTTTGACATTTTTACCGCTCTGATGAGAACCCTAAACACTGTAAACACCTTTAGCTAAGGCGCCGTATTTTCATTTGGGGAAGATTCCTTAACTTTTCGCAACTCCTTAGAGAAAACAATGATCCTACTTGAAACATAGCCATATAAATCTATATCGAAATGTCCAAAAAAATATTATTCGATGAAATACGTTGTATACTGCAGTTGGCGCAAAAACATCGTGTACGGCATCTCCCCCGTACGGAAATTGCACAAACAGTATCTTTTCCACTAGTATGGATAAGATGCGGAAATAGAAGAGTTTTGTGGTCATTAATTTTCGGAGGTGAACATTGTTTTTAGGAGCAAAACCTATTTTTTTTTAAATCCCAAAGGTACATACTTTGTGGATAAATTGGATTTTTAAAAGTAAAATCAATGCTTATTTTTACTCAAAATAAAGCTAAAAAGTACTGCGCCTTTCCCCAAATATATCATATGCTTTAACTCTGTTTCACACAATGAGAATTTTTGTTTATAGTATATAAAACTTAAGAACTGATTAAAAAAATGTAAAAATGTTGCATCCCGTATATGGTTTCATTTATGTCATAAGGGAAAGAAAGTTATATTTCAATAATGATATCCGCTATAGGAGAAAGTTTTTCAATATTTTTCCAAAAGAAAAAATATAGACTTTCAGTTTGACTAGCTATTATTGCATTTTTCGAACCTCTTATCTTTAAATTTTTCTCTTTCCCTCATTTGATCATCTTCAGTTATAGTTCGAAAAGCAGTGTTCATGAAAAATATATCCTTTAGGTTTTCTTAATATCTTCTGTATCGATCTCTACTCATTTTTGTTACGCCTGATATTGAGTGGGGGATAAATATAAGTTTTAAAATAAATCTTTTAATGGAATTTTACTTTCTTGATTTAATGAGTAGAAAGGTATGGGTTTGGAATGCGTCATGAAAGACGTTTTGTCTTAATGTGTTGGAAGGTGGGAACCTTAATGAAACCATAAAAAATAAATTGAATTTAATGAATAGTTTTTGCACATCATATCTTACTTTGCATTTTAAACTTTAAAATGTATCTAAAAGTACATTTTTTGAGTGAATTTCCCGCAAGTAATTAATTTTAAACAGTTTTAGAGAGTACTTATCTTTCGAATCTTGCCGATTTTAAATATTTGAACCTATTTATCTTAAAACCTTGAGTTTAAATTTGGTTTAACACTAGGGCGGCCGATATTCCGTTATAATTAGTACAGGCAGAAGCGATTTAAATGACCGTCCTTGAAAAAAGCTCTAAATATTGTATGGAAATGTGTTTTGGAAAAAAAAAACATTTTATGTTCGTTATAATAGGAATTATAACTTACTGAGTTTAACTTGAAACATTTACATAAAACACATGAACAAAAAAACAAAATATGATTTCTCGAATACTATTAACAAACGCAATAGGGATTAAAGGGTCATGTATGCTACCAAAGATAATGATTGTTTTTCGAGCAGATAATATACGTTTATTTACTCCCACAAAACAAAGCAAACTTACTTGAATTCCGGTCTACCTTTTATTTCCCTCCAAGATTTCCTGCCGCAATTGATAACTATGGAGCTCAAAGAGAAGAGAATTTCATCTAATAGGATCGACTGAATCACGAGGGTTTGTCAAACAACACGACTTTGCTCTCATGAAGATAGCCATCATTAGTGGATGGCTGCAATCTACTGCTGGAATCTAATATATTTCGAGTAACACAAGAACTTCCCCTGGTAATTTTTCTTGTGCGCCTTCAAACCTAACAGCGCAATAAAACGTCTTTTCCCCCTTTCTGAATCGAGTGGTATGTGTTTTTCTGATGTTTTCCTTTTTCATAGAGTGGAGTATGTTATTCCTAAAATAACAAATAGCTCGAAAATAAAGCTGCGTTTTCAAAAACATGCTTCTGAAAATTTCGTTGGTGAATGAATTGGATAAAATATAAAGTCAAAAACAAGAAAAAATAAATTGAAAATGAGCCGAAGAACATATCTTTGATCTGGCAAAAATCATTAAGTTCAAAAATGTGCGTAAAAGCGTGTTGCGTAGAAGCTGATTAACTATCGATGTTTTTTTTTTCTGTCTACCCCCCCCCTCTCCCTTATTAAATTTCGAGTGAACAGTGCGATTTGAACAAACGTTTCTTTTTAATCGAAAGTTCTCAGGGAGGACCCCTCTTTCCTATACTTACTATACTTAATGTCTTGACTCGGATTTTCTTTCACTCAATTTTGAACAGTTGAAATAAAACAATATTAACGTCTATAGGCAAATTCAAGACAAATATAGATCCCAAAAGTCGTATTTTCTTCAAATAGACTTCGTTGGAAAGCACCCTTGATAAAAAATTATGTAGGGGAGACGCTTGTACCTTGATAACATTGTACCTTGACACGTCTGAACTAGCCCCGGCTGGTGCTGCTATGTATTGGATCTTTCTAGGTCTAAAGTCTTCTCTTGGGAAGCATAACTTGTCAGTGTAGTTTTGTCAGTGCAAGACAACGTTTGGGTTGCGAAGTGATAAAAGTGTTAAAAAAAGTAACTTTTTGAGATTGTTGAGTTTGACTCATATCTCCCACATTTTCGAATTTAAGTGTTTCATTGTTATCCGTAATGGTTCTTTATACTACCTAGAAACCAAATTTCATACCAATTTTAATGAGAAAAATCTGAGGTTTGGGTGAGTTCCATTTTTCCAAAATAGAAGTCCATACCTTGTAACTATGTAACTTGGAACAAAAAGAGTCTTGTACCTTGGAACATATGAAGAACTATTTACGTCCGCAAAAGACAGTTCTTCATTTGTTTTTCCACAAGAAGAAGACGACGAGGAAATAAACTGGGGAATACTTCTTCCTGATCCAGCTGCAGGAGGGAGCGACCAGACCAAAGTAAAGAAAGTGGTATTTTTACCGCTATTAGTAAGAATAAAAGTGTTATTATTTACTGTATTCTTAATTTTTCCCAGACTCTGACTAATAGACTCTAAATATAAAGCCATTGAAGAAAAGCAGTTTTGGACAAATCCAATCTTAGAATTTTATACACAGCGAAAAATGAACTGTTTTTACAGTATAATATTGACAGCCGAGGTTCCAATTTAAAAACTATAAAATGCACAGTAAAGCTAGCAATTTTACAGTTTCTTACTGTAAAGTTAGACATTTTACACATTAATGCCGTAAAGTATAGCTGTATCATACTACTAAAACAACAGTATAATACCAGCAGCAGAGGTTAAAGTAAAAAGGTAATAAAATGTAAAATTAGTAATTTGACAGCTTAGTACTGTAAAGTTAGCAATTTCAGAGTTAATGAGTGTAAAGTTAGAAAAATTTACTGTTTATTACTATAAAATTAGCTGTATTATACTGTTAAAACAACATTCATTTTTTACAGCGTAGCCTTTACCTACCGACTTCGACTGCCGACACCGATTGCGGCTCCTTCACCCCAAAAAATGCAAATGATTGAATATACACTGCTCGACATTGAAAATGCAACACCAAGAAGGAGTGGTCAGAAATTGATGAAATTTGGTAAGAAGACAGAGACAGCATGGAACAATAAGTGATATTTATTTCAAAATAAATAAGCAAAATTTAGAGCGAGGACGGCGTCGGCTTAGTAAGAAGTAGGACCACCGCGGACAGCGATGCACGAAGAAACACGTCTAGGCATGGAGTCAATAAGCCTGCAGATGGTGTCCTGAGGGATGGCACTCCATTCCCTTTCAACCATTTGCCACAGTTCGTCCTCTGAACGAGGCAGTGACAGGTTCTGCAAACGGCGTACAATCACGTCCCACACATGTTCGATTGGTGACAAGTCAGGAGAGTATGGTGGCCAGGAAAGCATCTGTACACCTCGTAGAGCATGTTGGCTGATTCGAGCACTGTGAGGCCGGACGTTATCCTGTTGAAAAATTGCATTTGGCAGGCCCTGAAGGTAGGGGATTGCCACCGGCCACAGTTCATTATCTACATATCGTTGGGCCGTCATAGTGCCCCGAATACGAACTAGAGGTGATACGGAATTGTATGCAATAGCGCCCCAAACCATTATGCCACGTTGTCGCGCTGTGGGGCGTTCCACAGTTACTGCCGGATTCGATCTTTCTCCACGTCGACGCCACACACGTATGAGATGACTATCGCTGGACAAACAGAAGCGGGATTCATCTGAGAAAACTACGGTTTGCCATTCTGCCATCCACGTCGCTCTGGTCCGGCACCATTCCAAACGTTGGAGTCTGTGCTGTGAGGTCAATGGCAGTCTTCTTAGCGGGCGCCGTGATTGCAGGCACGTGCAACCAGTCGACGGGAAATGGTTCTGGTCGACACAGGAACATCCAGGGTACCTTGCACGTGCTGCAGAATCGAAGTACAAGTGATTTGCGGGTCCGCCACAGCTTGTCGGTGAATCCGTCGATCCAAGCTGTCTGACGTCACTCTGGCTGCACCTGCACCCCTCAATGTGGCTACATTTCCTCTTTCCAACCATCTCCGACACAGCCGATGCACAGTGCTTGCATCCATCTGGGTATCAGTTGCAATTTGACGTATGGACCAACCTCTCCTTCTCAGTCCGATCACCATACCCCTTGTAAAGTCGTCTATATGCTGGAAGTGTCTTCGTTGAGGACGGTGTGGCATTTCCTTCTATCACACGTATCCTTCGAGACAAAAACCAAATTTCTCCGATAATTAGTCTGGCAGAAAAACCAACATGAACATAACCCACTTTTCTACTTCATTCTCTTATATCTTACTTCACGTGCGTCGGAAAGCTGCGCATTTCATATCATTTGCATAACTCAGTGACGTGCGTCTACGGTAAAATTTGCATGAATTTCTGCCCACTCCTTCTTGGTGTTGCATTTTCAATGTCGAGCAGTGTAATTGTCAAAAACGAGTAAATAGATTGAGTGAATAAAAGACACAGAAATGTCTAAGCTAATGCGCGTATAAAAATGATAAACTAGAAGATTTATTGCAAAACTTACTTGTTGGGGTGGATAAATTTAACACTGTGCGTGACTGGGAGCTAAATATATGCAAATATGTCATTATTAATGCAATTACAAAGACCAATCTAAGAAGCACTTTTAAACTCAGAAAATTTGTTTATTACTTGGCTTGGTTCTGAATCATTCAAAGCGTCCTTGTGCATTAATGCAATCAGTTGCATTAAAATAACAAAGAGGGTCTCTCACTTAATACAATCCTTCACCAAACACAATAAACTTTAGTGAAACAAATAAACTAGTAAATATGCATTTAAGAAAGTGAGTGAAGGCAGCAGGTGCTGTTTTGTTCCAATATTTACTTAAATTTTGTTAGAAAGTTAAATAATAAAATGAAGTTCTCTACTTTTTTTTTGTCCACAATAATATATTTATATCTACCTAAACATCAGGGTAACTTTCAAAGAATTCTTCGTTACTAGTGAATGATTATACCATGCGAGGTATTTTATTCTAAAGAAAAAAGATTGCCGTAAAAAAAGTATATCCTTCTTGCAATTACATTTTACGAATTCACACCTCCTTGGTTTGAATAAATTAATACTTTTGTTTTAAAGAGCAAAAGGTTGGACTCTCTAAATTGTAATATTTTACCTATATTATTTTTCTAGCTTGTTTTCCTTACCACGCCAAAACTTTTTCATTTATTTATCAAATTTAATGCTTTACCCCTCATTTTAAAGCTTATCAGTCCGACTTTACGAAAAATAAACCCAATATCTGAAATGTGTTTTTCTGTCAAAAAAAAAAAAAAACATATTTTTCTTGCACGTTATTTATTGAACAACCGTTGGATACCGTACGGTTGGATACCGCATTACGTTAGAAACTTGAAGTCGCAGGTCCAATCCCGCTATCGGTTTTGTCGCTTTTGGTTTACTTTTTTCAAAATTTCCAAGAATATGTATAACCTAACCCCATCGTGGGATTTAAACCAATTTTTCTATTAGGTTGAAACAGGAAAAGAAGATGTTTATATTAGTGTGATATACATCACATTAGAACTGCACTCACTCATCGTTCCCATGAGAAACAGAGCCCAGAAAGCAAGCGTGAGCCCGGGAATGCAGTGTCTAAAAAAATGAGGATCATGCAATGGTGTCACATCATTCAATGCAAATGAATTTAACCGCAATCTGAAGCGCAGAACTGTAACGAACTAACGGCGAGCCCGTTGATCTGACCAATGGAGTTGCGGCATGTCAAGGACCTTTTTTTTTTTTGCTTCCCTGATCACGAGAGTGTGCAATGGAATTCGTCTGGGTCGAGAAGAAGTTTTCGGGGACTCGTGCACTCTGGATTGGAACCGCCAAGATGAAACATCAGGGAGGCTGAGCAGCGAGCGTAGGGAGCACCCCTCCGGGACCCCAGACGGTGGTAGGAGCCCGCAGGAAATTTGCTGTCGCCACCAACTTTCCCCTGACTAGCCATCTGAGACACCGGTGCAAATTACCCCCCGTGAGCGGGGTTTTGGATACACATGGTGCAAAAAGAAACAAGTATTTTTTTTTATTGCTTTTACCATTACAATTTGAAATTCCCCGTTCAGAGACTCATAGCAAAAAAACCAAGTACACAGTGCTCAGTACATAATGCTGCTCACCCCTTCCCATTTTGTCCCGCGATAAGAGTTAGACATGCTTCCAGTATAAATATTGAAGTATACCTTTTGTGGTGAAAGTATTGATTCATGTTAGTGCGGGGTCGTTTGTTGAAGATGATATGATGAAATAAGTAATATTTAGTGTGGAATTTCCTTTTTGTGTAGTCAGTTCTGAACGTATATTAAATTTGAGTGGTATGCATATGTGAGACATGTCATCCTTTTATGGAGTGTTCTCGACAAAAATGCCCATACTGCTGCGGGACCCAATGTTTGTTTACCCAACATTTATGCTTCTAACTAGTACTAATGGTAAAATGTTTCAATGGGTGTAATCTCTCTATAAAAATGTTAAATAAATTACTTGGTTATCTTTCCCCTAAGAAATCCATGTGTTTTTTCTGAATATTGTGTTTTATGTTTTCTAAAATTATCTTTTGTTCCTTTTTATAACCCTGTCAACGTCGGTTGAATGTGGTGTTTAATTTTACCTCCCCACTGATGTGGAATTTGGATTATCTTATCTTTTCCCCTACATTGGTACGAAAAGCTCTATGAAGAATGTGGGTGAGATACTTATTTTAGTTTCATTTCAAACCATTTCATCAGTATCGCAAGAACATCCTCACTCAATGACTGGACCCTTCTTCACAGCAAATTAGTTCATGTTTTTGACCAAGGGTTTCTTCAAAGAGAGTAGGGGGGAACCGAGAAGTTATTTGCGGGACGCAATTTGTATACGACCGGCCAGTGAGTAGTAGTGAATGTGGGGGACCTCGAAAGTTCTCTCTCTCTTCCTCTCCCCCCCCTTTCACGCCGAGCATGGTATTACCTCCACCACAATTAGTATGAATAATATTTCTTAAAGGTGCTTTCTTTTGGTTGTTTCCTTAATGCGTCCTAAAAGTACAAAAGTATCATACAAAAGTGATTTCATTTTCTTCAGAGAGAAAAAAGCAATTCGCTATCTGCCTGCTTTTCAAAAAAATACTGTTTAAATAAATCGAACATTTGAATTATTGCTATCTACCCTGAAAGCTTCGAGCTGGTCCAACGAGTAATTACACTGTTTAAAAGAACCTGAATTTTCAGGAAATTTTTTACTGATTTTGACAGGAAATTTCCGTTTTCGCTTCAAAACGTATCTTTTCCTTAAAGAAACAGAAATATTCCGTGAAGCACTGAGTTGGAGAAAAAAAAACTTAATTTCCCTGGTATTGAGGTTGCTGCGTATATGGTTTCTGCATTCTGATTGGTAGGTCAAAGTACAAGGCGCCAAAACTTATAACATGCAGAGAGCCGTTATGCGTATTACAGCATCTGCCGTGGGCAGGTAAACGGCAGTATCTGCAAAAATGAGTTTTCGAGATATTTGAAGAAACGCGTTTTTGATTTCCCACAAACATCTATGAAACATTGAACTTCAAACGTAGGCGATACTATATGTTTATACCGATATATTTTTGGGGTAATCGATTGAATTTTGATTTTGCAAGCGCAAAGAGAGGTAAAGCAGATACTGCCGTTTACCTGCCCTTTTCACTCTAAATGTCATGCGGAATTGACTGGCAGTCGGCAGTAACTGCACAGTATGCTACTAAATGTCCAGTATTTACATATTCGACTACATGCGGAGTAGATATGTTATTACGAAATATATTACTGCATTGTGAATGATATGTTTTATTTAAAAATATACATAAATACCGCGTATCCACTTGATATAGATTTAATATAAACGAACGCGAACTATAATTAAATAATATAATGAAACTATTGTATTATGCAAAATATGAAGCAAAACTTGATGATTCTTCAGCCATTTTTACTTCCTTAAATTAGTAAATTTAGTTCTGTGATCACAAAGAAAATTTCACTCAAAATTTGGTCTAAATTTTGATTTTGCTCACCCCCGAATGAATGTTGAGTAGTTTTTTCGACCTATCAGTACGTGCATATGTACCTACTAACATATAAACAGCCGAAATATCCTTTTCGACCATGCCCCAGTTAATTATCGAGTTTTCTCGTGTCGTCTGTATGTACGTATGTATGTGCGTATGTATGTATGTTTGTATATATGTGCGTATGTATGCCTGTCGCATAACTCAAAAACATTTTGCCGTAGAAGCTTCTAGTTTGGTATGTAGGCTCTGAGGGTGGTCTAGTTGTGCACCTCTCCTTGTGGTTGCATTCGAATGTTCCCAAGGGGGTCTTTTACCCCTTTCTGGGGTAAATCAATGTTAATTTCAATACAGATTGAGTGGTATGATTTAATGCAACTACTTGGCGATATATCGCCAAACTTTTGGTCGCCAAGTGTTTGCCGCCAAGTTGGCGACAAATTTGGCGAAAAAATTATTTTTTTTTTTAATTTGGACTCAATTTGGCGTTATTGGGTACATTTTGCGAAAAATTCACTGAATTATGTTAAAATCGGCGATATTTAGAAAATAAATCATTGTAAAACATTATTTTGCATTGATTCGTGGAAAACTGGGGGTGTAAATATTTGAGCTGTTATCTTGCTCACTCTAATGCACTATTTTAACACTTGAGGCATTTATTATGGAATTTAAACGTAAAAAGAATTAGTGTGGCGTTCATACCAGATGTTTTAAAATAACTACAAATCAGCTAATGCTTTGTACTTTGCATCAAAACAAGAAATCACTTTGAGAAAAAGAGCGCTTGAAATGCTTGTCATGCTGACGATTTTTTTTCATAGTACTATTAAAAATGCAACAGCTAGAGATTAAACTGCAAAAACTATCGTCTGTTAGTATGAAAGCAACGGTAATTAAAAACAAAACAAAACAATGTAAATAAAATCATTTCATTGTTGCATTTTTGTTTGTCGTCTGCCAAGTTTGGTTTGTGTATCTTTGAAATCGCGAAAAATATTGTCTGCTAGTGGAGAGAAACTTTATTTGAAAGAAAAAAAATCTGGTATGGACCCCACACTACTTCCTTTTATGTGTAAATTTCTTAGTAGATGCCTTAAGTGTTAAAATAGTGCTTGGAGTGAGCAAGATAACAATTCAAACATTTACGCCTTTAATGTGCCACGAAATAATGCAAAAAATGATTTACAACGATTCATTTTCTAAATATCGCCGATTTTAGCATCATTCAGAGGATTTTTCGCAAAATACCGCCAATAGCGCTAAATTGAACCCAAACTAATAAAATAATTTTTTTCGCCAAATTTGTGGCCAATTTGGCGATAGGTCACCAAGTTGGCGACAAGCACTTGGCGACCAAAAGCTTGGCGATATATCGCCAAGTGGTAGCGCCAATTTATATCTCTTGAGTCTGCATTGATATTAGCACTGATTCACCCCATAAAGGAATAAAACAACCCCTTGGGAACATTCAAGTGCAACCGATGACCTCCCGTGACCTCCTATTAGGGCACTCCTACTTTCGCTCAGTTAAGGTACAAAGAAAAACGGTTTTTGCGGCTTGATGCAATTTTTTCACAGCGATTCATATTATGTTCATTCTGCAGACATGCAGATACTGCCGTTTACCTGCCCACAGCAACGAAAAATGCAGTTACTGCTAATTACCATTGGTTAAAAAACAGTTTTTTTTCATCGGAAACCAAAAAAAGATGCTTGTACCATAAAACTAATGTAACATAGATTTCAAAAATGCAAAAAAATGAAAATCGAAAAATCTGCAGTTACTGCCCTTTACCTGCCCACGGCAGAGCTTCCTGCGAGAGACGCGGAAGACGGAAGCCTAAACACATCGAGTTTGAACGGATAAGTTTATTCGTGTCTCTTGTGTCGTGAAATTTCTTGTGAAGCCATTTTGGTTTAATATATATATATATATATATATATATATATATATATATATATATATATATATATATATATATATATATATATATATATATATATATATATATATATATATATATATATATATATATATAAGCGTAAGCCTATAACGTATAAGCGGGGATAATAAGAACCGAAAAAATGAAGAACAGAGAATTAAGTAACGAAAAAATGACGAGCGGAAAAATGACGAACGAACATTTTTCAAAATCACGGAAATATGATTAACGAAACGGAAAAACTCCGGCAACTCAGCTGCCGTATATTTTTCCGTTATTTTCAGGACATTTTTTTAACAGTGTAGAGTATTAAAAGTCATGGAAAAAATGCATTGCCTTTTTTTTTGTAATATGTTCTTTAGGATATATGGCAGAGAATATAAAAGAAGAGTTTTATTGATAAGTCGAAAATTACTTGGCAGGCTGTTGTTCTTGAACTGACTCAATGAGCATGGCGCTATGCTGCGTTGAAAAATACTTAACTCGGGTTAATTCACCTGTAAACTTTAGTAATCAGCAAAACACATACAGTGAACTCTCACTTTTGCGCCGGCCCAATGGACCAACAGAAAAAAGCGCATAAGTGAGAGAGACGTATAAGTGAACAAGCCCATTTAAAGAACTAAAACGCAACAAAGGCTCTAATGAGAGAATGAATAAGAATGTTTCTATAGACATGCGACATATTACTACTGTTTGACAATTACTGTAACGTAACTACAATGATAAAGAGAAAACACTAACTGTAGCATACCTAATTACAAACTGTTCCCTTTAAAACGATCCATAATAGGTAATTGTCCCTTTCCGAACTCTAGTTCATACGGAAAAAACACCTTCTATAAGCAATAAAGGCAAAAGATTAAAGAAGAAAGAGAAGAAAAACGTTTATTTTTTAAAGAAAATAAGTATTTTTTTTTTTTTGAACATTTTACGGAAAATTCGTCGTATAAGTGAGATATGCATCTTTAGAGCTACGCATAAGCGAATGATACTAGCATTATTTCGCTATGAAATGTGCTGGGACCATTTAAAATCGTCGTATAAGTGAAAAAAGTGCATAAATGAGGTGGTGTGTAAGTGAGAGTTCACTGCAGTTGTTTTCTTTGTTAAATTATCTTGCATGTTTCTAGTACGCATCCAACACTCGTAGTAAATATCGTCTAAACTAAAGTATTTTCTTTTACATTTTAATTTGTACCTGGTAGTCCTGCCATTTAAACACAATTCCCTAATTATTATTTTTGAAAATTATATTATGGTGACATTTGGTTCACTCCAATAATAAATACTTTTACTTTTGTCTGCCGTAAAATGTATTTCATTTTGTTTCAGTTACACTGTATGAAGAACGCTCCATGTACATTGTGCAAAAGTTGGCCTCTCAAAGTGTATATTCAAAGGCTGGAACCACCTGATTAACCACTGGACATTGGCAGTCGAGTGTTCGCTTGACATCATCCTGATGACTCGAACTGACCGAGAAAGCTTGCAGAAGTGATGATGACTATGGATTAGAATTTGAACAACTGCCTGGCAGTTTTGAAATCCCAGCAGATTAAACTTCAAGATTTAATTAATGCGTCAAAGATAGCTCAGGATATAAAATTTTCAATCCTTATTAAACTAAACAACTGCGGATAGATTAAGTAATATATTTTACTTCTGCCTTTGCAATGGAGGAAAAAAACTTTTTCAATACTTTCAACCTTAACTTTTAACACTTTCTGATTATGTGTAACTTTCGAGTTGAAGTATCTTGTCGTGTCTAATTACTCAACCTCTCCAATGAATAAAATAATACTTTTTCCAAAGTAGCCAGGTCGCAAGAGTTGGTATACAGATTGAGATGAAAGATTTTAGCAGCATTTCTTGCATTACGTTTTGCTGAGAACGGCAAATTAAATTTTATAAACCTTTTATTATTTCACATTTCACTAGAATATTACTTGTTAAAGCTCCATTACAGTGGTTAGCCCTTTTCACTAGCATTATGGTTGCAGCTAGACTTAGCCAATTAAAAAAAAAAAAAAGCCTTTCGTTTTATTTTAGCCAAATTATTAGATCTTGAAAAATATTTCGTAATGTTCAAGAACAATGTGAAATATAAAATATATCCACATCATATTGAAATTATCCCCTGCTACTCTTCTGAATGGCTTGTAATACACTGCGATGCAAAAGTTTAGACAAAATGCAAATATGTGAATAAAAAGAAAACTATTCAACGAAATACTTTCAAATTTCTACTGCAGGTACACAATATGGTCCCAAATACGTGTCTGGAGTTCTTATAACCATAACTGGAATCAAATTTTGGATATTACAAAAGATATTTTTTTACATTGTTGCAAAAGTTTAGACAATAGTCAGATTTCATGCAAATATCCCTTGAAATGTGATTGGTGGAGGAAATGCGGGACTGCATTATTCATTTATAAAGTGCAGAGATTGCTGAATAAATAATCAAAATCTCAAAAGCTCTTTAGTTCTCGTGTAAAGAAGATGAGAAAGTCTGGAAGCCGAAATTTGAAAATGAACCTACTTTATTAATTCTTTGTCTTTTAAATCGGCTCTAATATGGTAGTACATTGTTTTTTACTTTGTGGAGAGCAAATTCAGACATGCGTATCGATCAAAAAGTCCAAGAAAAAGTATATTGTTAAGGATGAAGGAATTGAAAAAAGCGGCTCAGACTGATGATTCGCCCCTTAATCCTACAAAACTTCAACTTGGGTCAAAAACAGCACGTGACAGCATAAGTAGATGATCAACTGAATCGGAATGCATAAAAAAACAAAGAATTGTGCTTGGGCCTTTTCAGACAGAGTGTCCCAAATAAGCCAGATTTTATTGGTAAAAGCAGCACAGTATATGATCATTGAATATTTCTCAAGTCCCGCGAAAAGAATTATAATCCATCTAGGCCATCCCAATTTTAATATTTTTTATCAAAGAAAGTACCATTCATTTTTTAGTCACGATGATACATATGCTGCTTTTCACATTAAAATCTGGCTTATTTGGGACACTCTGTCCGAAAAGGCTCAAGCACAATTCTTTGTTTTTTTTATGCATTCCGATTCAGTTGTTCATCTACTTATGCTGTCACGTGCTATTTTTGAAGCAAGTTGAAGTTTTGTAGGATTAAGGGGCGAATAAGTCTGAGCCGTTTTTTTCAATTCCTTCATCCTTAAGAAATATAATTTTTTTGGACTTTTTGATCGATACGCATGTCTGAATTTGATCTCCACAAAGTAAAAAACAATGTACTACCATTCTGCAGCCGATTTAAAAGACAAAAAATTAATAAAGTAGATTCATTTTCAAATTTCGGCTTCCAAACTTTCTCATCTTCTTTACACGAGAACTAAAGAGCTTTTGTAATTTTGATTATTTATTCAGCAATCTCTGCACTTTATAAATGAATAATACAGTCCCGCATATCCTCCACCAATCACATTTAAAGGGATATTTGTGTAAAATCTGACTATTGTCTAAAATTTTTGCAACAATGTAAAAAAATGCCTTTTGTAATATCCAAAATTTGATTCCAGTTATAGTTATAGGAACTCCAGACACGTATTTGGGACCATATTGTGTACCTGCAATAGATATTTGAAAGCATTTCGTTGAATAGTTTTCTTTTGATTCATATATTTGCATTTTGTCTAAACTTTTGCATCGCAGTGTATAAATCCCAAGTAATATCAGCATACATTTTTGATTTACTTTACCGTCGGGATGATATTAACTATAGTACACAAAATAAATTTTAAACTTCAGCTGGCTCAAAACCAATTCATCTGTTGTTTATTTTCTAAATAAATTTTCTCTAATATATTTACAAATACTTTGGCTTATTATATTCCTGACGCATTTTAAACATATTATCGATATGATTTGGTAAGTATTGAACATGTTTATAATACACCCTCCCCCCTTTTTTTGAGAATATATGGTGGAGTCGAGATTTTTTTCCCTAAAATGCAAAGCGGATTACAAAAAAGCAAGGATTCTTTTATACTGCAACTTATATTGTATGTGTGAGTTTATTACATAAATATACCAAACATTTTTTGTAACCACCTCTATAACAAACAATTTGTGTAATATTTACCAAACACATAAAATTTAATGGACAATCATTTGCCGTTTTCATTTCATGTTTTTTAGTTACTTTTAATGAAAGTCAATTCTGTCTAATTTTAATTTTTGATAATTTCTCAATATTTTTTGCTTTGTTCTAAAAATTGCAGCGCAAATGCACAGTGCACAGTTTCATTTTAACGTCAACCTGTTTTTATGCTAGAATTGCATTTCTCACTCCAATAAAGCATGCCTCAGAAATGCAATGCTTCTTAGGAACACAGAATTGTACGAATAAAACAGAGCGTATATAATCTTAAGAGCGTAAATAATTTGTGAGTTCATGAATGAGATTTTTCCCTTCACATATAGGTTCAGAAGCTAGAGAGCATAATTAGTTAAAAAATGGTATTTCAAAAGATGATAACTATCATTGAAATGTTTTCCCCTTCTTTAAGGTTTGTTGCACGAAACACAACACAACAAATAATTATCTTTCCCAATTGGTTATTTTTCAACATCATCGTATTGATACAGCATTTTTATGGGGTAGTTCATGATGTGAATGTAAAACTTCGTTTCTCCATTCAGCAATTTTTACACAAAAAACTTTTGAGAAATAGCGCTATATTTTTAAATTGCTTAGTTGCATCTAAACATTGAAATAATTTTAACAAGTGAATGTAACAAGGAAATTTAATTCTTGGTTCCCATCTTAAGTTTATGAGTAGAGATGAAAACATTTGCTATTTAATTTAGGAAACCTTTTTTCCCTGGACACGTATAAATCAGTTTTAGGTGACATAAGCAATTCTTTCGCGGCGTCTGCTTCTGAAAAGAACTTATTTGAACATTTCAAATGAAATATTTTATTGCACGGTTCGCGCAACTAGTCATACAAAGAAACGTTTTATAAATAAGCTAGTTATATAACTTTTGTTTTGACGTATTATTTGAAATGAGTCAATAATATCTAGTTAATTAAAATTTAAACGTATTCGCTGCATTTTCCATACATTTTTTTTCTCATTGTTCTCCAAATTTAATCACCAACTTATACATTAAGAAAATCTTTCAAGTATGTAAATGCAAGTGCTTGGAACATAATTGTTTGTGTACAATAGCTGTTTATAAAATAACAGTGGCATACAATTAATCTCAGAATAAACCAGCGAAAACGAATGCTGATCAGTTCTCCTTTTAGAATAATTGACCTGTCAATTGTTTCGTGTTTCTCACATTGCAATTCAATTCATTCATAGGCATTCGATTGTCAAAAAGTGTATTCTTCAGACAAGATTCTAACTCTAAATGGCAAAATTAACTGCATTTTCATTATTTGGAACATTATTTTGAGCGAAGGCCATTATGTTAACTTCAGAAATGCACTGATCTGTGTAACGTAAGTTACCAAAAACATGTTGAAGTTCATGATGTGCATAAATAAAGGGCAATGCAATGTTAACAATGCTACATTTTCTATCTTATAAGTGTTTATTAAGCAAATAGTTAACGTTTTATTAAAAATATTTGTATTTAATTTTTTATGCTACAATCAAAACGTGTAACGTAAGTTACCGACATATGCAGTAGGGTGGAGTGAAAACAAAAATGAATTTTTGATTTTCGTAAACGGGTCCCTTTCATTTACTGTGAATGAGGCTAAGTTGCAATTTTGTCAAATATTTCATTTTTGCGACGTCATCTTTAGTCTGCGCATTTAGCTTAAAGTTTTGAAATTTTTAAATTTTTTTAGATTTTTGAATTTTTAAAAAAAAAAGATTGCAAATGAAAAAAATAGTGACTGGTGGTTATCAAATGAAAGAAACAAGTTTGAAATATATAAAGAATAATTTTTGAAGAATTCCAGATTGTGATTTCAGTCCGAGCACTACGCTCAAAGTTCATCAAATTTCCCGAAATTTCTGATATTTTAAACATTTTTGAACTTAGTATTTCCGCTCAAAAGCAACGTAAAGTGTCATTAAAACATTTTCTCAATTGATTTGTTATTACTTTGAACTGCGCAACTCTTCGCTTGCTCATCTAGAATTACCCAGGACTCACCACGAGGAAGTGGCTAAACTTCGAGTCCTACCCGCGCTTCCCTTGCATCCAACCAGGGACGTCATTTCAAGTTTTTCCAGGGGGGGGGGGGCAAAGGGTACAAACACAATGTAATTTCATTGGAAATCATAAAAAAAACCACGCCCACTTATGTGTAAATACATTGATTTCTCAAAGTCAGGGGGAGCAATTGACCCCCCTGCCCCCCATAAATGACAGGTCTGCTTCCAACCATTGAGAGCATACATTTATATTTCTTAGACAAGTCAGGAACAGTAAAAGTGTTTCTCTTCGTCGGAAATTGTTTGCATTGGTTTTGATGGATACACTACAAACACAGGAAAATACAAAGGTGTAATACAGAAACTGAAAAAAAAAAAAAAAAAACCTTGGTAGACATCATTGTCTACCAAGTGGGTTGTTAGATTGGTGGGTTGTAAAATGGTAATGGGTCACTTGCCAATAACATTTGAATGAACTTCCGTTGAGGCATTTTTTTGAAAAGTTAGATGGACCTACTAGTGGACCGAAATAATTTGTTGCGTCGGATGTTCGAACATTTGATGTCTAAACAACATGTTATACTTTCAAATCAGCTCAATATGAACCGATAGATTTCGTCATTGATCAGATGAATGATGGCCATAAAAATAAATTAAAAGCTGAGCTACAGTAACTTCCTGGTATGTTCAAAATAGTTTAAACTGGGGAAATATCCCAAGAATTAGAAAACATAAGTCCAGGAAAGCTTTCCCAAGCCAGATGGTTGATTACATCAAACACAATCTTTAGAATCTAGTTCTTAAAAGAGTTCGTAACTTTTGCGGTAAAACTAACCTTGGTCTTTTAGAATATAGTACAATTCAGACGTTACTAATGAAGCTAGGAATTTGTGGGAGATTATAAAGAGTTACACTTATGTCTCCGGGGAAAAACCGAAATTGGATTCACATCCATTCAAAATAATGTATAGTTTGCACCCTATAAACAAGCTGTTATCAGTGTTGGTTCATAACATAGAGTATATAAAGAAACTAGTTTTAAAACGTACTATAAACGCTCAATCTAGAAAACAAAGAAGCAAACAAGTGAGAACGCTTTCGATCCCAAAAATAGATTTTTGAGTATCAGTATACATTTATATGATTTCTTGGCATGATGTGGAAGTTACAAAGGCACCTAATTACACTTAAATTTCAAACGCAATATTTACAAAGATTACCGGAAGTTGAGAATCTACTTATATTAAAAACTGGGTATCTTTCTAACTATCTTTCTAACTATCTTTCTTTCTAACTATCTTTCTATGTCACGCTTTTTTCTCCTGAACGCCAATGAACTGAAAGTCGAACCAGGTACCGATAGACAGGTAATTTTTCAAGCTTCATTAGTTTCAATCTATATAATTATACGATTTTAATTAGCGAAGATATCAATTAATAAGTAGTCAAGTTTAAAGCGATTAAGCCTAATAAATGATTAAATATGAAATCCATTCTTGCATTGCAAAACGTGGTTGCCATGCCATGAAACAATAATAAAAATGAAAATGAGAATTTTGAATGAAGGCTTAACTAAATCAAACACGAAACTCATAAGCGGGCGACTTAGGCAGGAATTCAAGTGAAACACGGACGATCGCAACTCACCAATGCAATCGCAAATTCCAAAATTTGGATTCAAGTGAAACGAATTCACTTGAATTCGACTTACAGTAGCGGTTGCAATATGCGATCGCCTCGAAGCGATTGCAATGGTGTTTCACTTGAATTCGGCCCTTACATAGTAGCCTTACATCGCTAGCTACTTGTAATATTTTGAAACATTCATTTGTTGAAGAGCCATCTACTTATATTAAAAACTGAGTATCAATGTCTGCTTTTTCTCCTTTGAGCGAGCTGAACCAAGGGCGGATCCAGCTTCTGGTTAAGGAGGGGGTCATTTTCGGAAAGGGGGGGTCAAAGTGCAATTTTTGTGCAAAAATGGGGTGGTTTGGCAGTTTTTTCGTAAAATAAGTCCCAAAAATGCAATTTTTTGCTATATTTGGTCGGTTAAGGGGGGGGGGGGTCATGATCCCCATGACCCCACTCTGGATCCGCGCCTGAGCTGAACTTACTGAAACTTTCCTCACCATCTTGAAGGCGCGAAGCATCTCAATAATTCGAATGATTTTTTTTATACAGGAAAAAAGTAAAGGCGTGAAGCGCCTGTTAGCGAGCCGCCTTGGCGGGGAGTAGTTTCTTGACATTTTCCTCACTACTTTCAGGGCACGAAGTGCCCGTGCAACGCCGGGCCACGTTCGTGGTACGTCTTGAAATCGAATGAACATTAAATTATATCAAATAAAACTTCAGAATGAGGTAAAAGTTAGAGAGGGGGGACGTTATGCATCAACATGCCGCAGGAAGCTAATCTAGCTGCCCTGGCAGCTAGTTTAAATATGATTTCTGAATGAGCTCTTTTTAAGCTATCCATCACAGACTCAATCAGTTGAAAGAGCTGTCAAAGAGGTCAACAACTCTAATCAAATTTCGACAAAAAAAAAAAATGGTAAAGACGTATCTTAGAAATGCAACTGTGTGCTCACATTGGTTGGAATGAAGGAGTCACTGGCAGTACCCAAAGTGCGGTCACCTCCTCGTGGTGAGTCCTGGGTAGTTCTACACGAGCAAGCGAAGATTTGCACTATTCAAAGTAATAATGAAATGAATAAAAAAAATTTTGAAGACAAATAAAAAATGTTGAAAATATCAAAACTTTCTGGAAATTTGATGAACTTTGAGCGTAGTGCGTGGACTGAAATCACAGTTTAAAAATTGTTTAAAAAAATTGTTTTATATATTTCAAACATTTCTCTTTTATTTAATAACCATCAGTCACTATTTTTTTCATTCGCAATATTTTTAAGAAAATTTTGAAAAATCTAAAAAAATTCAAAATTTTCTAAATTTTAAGCTAAATGCGCAGACTAAAGATGATGTCTCAAAAGTTAAATATTTTACAGAATTGCTACCTATCCTCATTCACAGTAAATGAAAGGCACCCGTTTACGAAAATCAAAAAAATCAGTTTTTTCGCTCCACTCTAGTGCATATTGACTGATTAAAATTGTATACTTGAATTTACAGCACATCTGTTTTTGTACTTTCTGATTCTGGCATGCTCTCCAAAAAATATTGTTCAGTCTTGCATGTCCAATCGGATTACGTCTATGTGGTTAGTAGGAGTAATTTATTCAAAAATTCTTTGAATGTGTACTGTATTTACCTAATTTAAATTAATAATATTTCTTATAATGTCTCTATTTGTTAATAAGATTATAATACACGTCTATTATAAATTATATGTTTCATTTTGGCTTTTAAGATATTAATTTTCTCTAAACACTATCATTGCATTCAGAATATTTAGGAGTAATCTTACTACTATTATATATGCGAAAGTTTGTATGGATGGATGTATGTATGTTTGTTCCTCTTTCACGCAAAAACTACTAAATGGATTTTAATGAAACTTTCACCATAATGTAGCTTATACATCAGAATAACACATAGGTTATAATTTAAAACGATATTCGAAAAAGTTCAATTGGTAGCGCGTTTTTCATTCCAATTTAAGGTACATTTTTCGCATGAATCGGCGAAGGCTTCCAACAAACTAATTTAGTATTTAGAGCATCATCTCAACTCCCTGTCGATAGCTATAATTGCGTGTATCATTTCCACTTTTCGCGTTAAGTTTTCAAGGCTTTTCTCAAGTCAAATCAAAAAGTAATTTTTTTCAGCTTCATTTTTAATATCCAGGCTTTTACATAGACATTGGAAACGTTCGCGTCCGCTCTCTAACGAGCTTTTACCATGCGTTGTATTTAAAAACATTTTGTAGTCTTGGTTGTAAGAAGAATATTTATCCTTAAGCAATGTGTGTTTTTTTTGTGCTTTGAAACGTACAAATATTATTTTGTAGAATAAATTATATTCCTTTATTAATAGATTGTTCACAAATCAATTATTTTTGCAAGTTTTGTAAAAATGTGTTTTAGAGTATCGGTAACGTTATCGCTTGAAGAAATTGGCAACTATAAATGGATTAGGCTCATTTTTTTTCCAATTTGATGGAACTTTAAATACAACTTAACGGCATTTCTTATATTTGTTTTCTTTGATTGGGCACTTTTTTGGGGTACTTACAATGGGGGAGTTTTCTTCAGTCAAAAGTAGTACTTTTGTTACTGAAATTGATAGAATGATATAAAAAAATAACATGGGACCGGAAAATACTTCAATTTTCCCAACAGTTTATTTATTTTTAATTTTTTTTAAATACCCTACCTTGAAAACGGGGCGTGGTTTTGTGACGTCAGTGGTGCACCTATCAGCTTTCTTTCCAATAATAACACCATTTTGCTGGACTTGAGTTGTCCAATCGCAGGAATCGATGACGTAACGACCATCGTCATCTCATTACAACCAATTAGATTTCGCGCTTACGTGCACCACTGACGTCATGCGCAGATGTTTTTTTTTTTGAATAGCATCTGCGCACCGGTTAAAAAAATTCATAAAAAATACATAACTATGTCAAGAAAAAAAAAGGTCAATTCCTATGTTTTGAGGCATGTTCTTTCAGAAAAAAATACTTTTGAAATTTCGGAAACACCCCGTTGGGCAGTTACTTAGTATCCAATTGAATAGAAATTTTGCCAAATTTGTTGCAAGATTTTAATAATTAAGATTCTTAGCGATTTTTTCAACTGACACAAGTTTTTGTGCCAAAGACTACGTAATAATAATTTACTTCTTACACGACGAAACCAAAATAAAACGATTAATGTCTGACATTTATCGAATGCGGCAAAATCTTAATTATTAATATAATACTCCCACATTTGAAAAGTTCAGTTTTTTTTCTTTTGTTGGCCGATTCCAGATGTAGAGTAAGTGCTCCAGTAGTCGGCCACAATGACATAAAACTCATCATAAATAGTACATTTTTAATTCAAAATCCGATATGGCGCATTCACACATTCATGTACCTATCCTCAATCATCAACCAGTGGCAGTTAAGTTTTGGGTACTTTTTTTGAATTAGTAATGAGTCAATTCATTTTGAATGGTGTGCCCGTCATCCAATTTTGCGATTCTGCTTATTTTTCAGCTAAGAGGACACGTCTTAAAATGGCCAATTACACTTCTTAATTTAATTCTACTGTAAATTTGAGTGATTTTTATCTTAATGGAATATCTAACATAATGTTTCAATAAAAGAGCGAACTCCTGGTTAGACTCGTTTATTTTTTAAAGGGGTGGCCGACTACTGGGTACAGAGTTCTTCTGCATTTCCAATAGTCGGCCATGGTAGGCCGACCACTGGTTCTAAGCAGTTTGGATGATTTATCCAGTAGTCGGCCACATACTTAATGTAGCTTTTCATTCCTAATATGGGTTCAGCAAACTAAAACTAAATTAACTTATTGAAATACAGAGACAATTTAACTGTTAAGTAAAAATACTTTTTCCAAAGTTTATTTATCTTGAAGAATAGTAATTAAATTAAATGCCTTAACTTCTTTTGACCACCATTTCGACATTTTATTGCCCCTAGTGTTGTAAATTTAATTGGAAATTCTAACAAGAAGTTCTGTCAAGAACTAAACGAGCCTACTTTCCCGTACATCGACATCGGCATTCTAGCATCTGATCATTATTCTCTTGATCATCTGAGACTAAACATTATGTCAAACATACCTTTTTAGCACTTAAAGCTGATTTCTAAAAGCAAAATATACCCCTCTCATCAGATGAAATAGAGACATAAAAAGTGAATAAATGAAGTTTTGTCGCACCTTTTAAAGAATGTAACTGTTACAGTTCTTCCGTAGAAAAATTCTTCAATCGTTTTCAAAAAAAAATAAATAAATAAAAGTACAAAGTACATCAAAACACATTTTATCAAAGAAAGGAAAAAAAATTCGTCCGTCGATAAAATGTCTCGATTTTCACTTTTAAACCGTTGCCAGTTGTTAAATATAAATAAAGAATAAAATGCCCTCGTGAATGAAACACTTTTGTTACAAAAAAAAATCGTCTGCCAAAAAAATATAATATTAATAAATAAAATAACACAAATGTATAAATAAACAAAAAATCGTCTGCACAGTCAGTCATTTTTTTCTGAGCCTGCATTTCCGCCATGTTTGTGGAGTCGGAGTCGGAATCAGAGTCCTCACAGAAGATTATTCAGAAAAGTACTTTACAAACATTATTTATCAAAACCATTTTTTTACAAAGTTTGAAGGAAATCCGGCTTTAAGTTCCAGGATCAACATTCAACTTAAATTCCCCGTAGGCGCTAATGTTAAATTTTTTTCTGAACGGTTCAATATTGAACGAAAAATGGTTCAAACCAAAAAGCGAAATAAGGGAATGAACCTCTCCGATATCTTTCAAACAAAAAAAAGTTTATTCCATTCGGATGGTTCACTCAGAAGTTATTAGGTGGGGAAAGGTTGCTTGAACGGTTCAATGTTGAACGAAAAAATGTTCAAATTGAAAATTTAAATACTGTAATAAAGTATCCTTGCTGAGATCCTTCGAACAAAAAAAAAAGTTTATTTAAATCGGACTGTTCACTCAAAAATTATTAGGGGTGACAGCTTGCTTGATCGGTTCAATGTTGAACGAAAAATTGTTCAAATCGGAAATGTAAATACGGGAATGAAGTATACTTGATAAGATCTTTCGAACAAAGAAAAGTTTGTTGAAATCGGACTGTTCACTCAAAAGTTAGCATCGCGGGACAGGTTGTTTGAACGGTTCAAAGTTGAACCAAAAATTGTTCAAATCGAAAAATCAAATATGGGAATGAGTTGTACTCGCCGAAATCTTTCCAACAAAAAAAAAGTTTATTCAAATCGGAATGTTCATTCAAAAGTTATTAGGGGGGGGGGGGGAAGGTTGCTTGAACGGTTCAATGTTGAACCAAAATTGTTCAAATCGAAAAATCAAGTATGGGAATGAGTTGTAATCGCCGAGATCTATCCAACAAAAAAAAAGTTTGTTCAAATCGGAATGTTCATTCAAAAGTTATTAGGGGGGAAAGGTTGCTTGAACGGTTCAATGTTGAACGAAAAATTGTTCAAATCGAAAATGTAGATACAGGAATGAAGTATCCTTGAAAAGATCTTTCGATCAAAAAAAAGTTTGTTCAAATCGGACTGTTAACTAAAAAGTTAGCATCGCGGGACAGGTTGTTTGAACGGCTCAAAGTTGAACCAAAAATTGTTAAATCGAAAAATCAAATATGGGAATGAGCTGTACTCGCCGAGATCTTTCCAACAAAAAAAAGTTCGTCCAAATCGGAATATTCATTCAAAAGTTATTAGGGGGGGGGGGGACAGACAGAAAGACCGACCGACAGACCGACACACAAATTCCCCATCTCAATACCCTACTTTCAAATTTTTAATTTTTCGATATTCATTTTACCTTTTTATTTTTTTAACTTGGCGATATTTTTTGGACTTGGCGATATTTTTTTTAACTTGGCGTTATTTTTTGGACTTGGCGATATTTTTTAGATGTATTAAGCCAATTTTAATACTTTTTTCGTCTTTCTTTTATTTTTAACGGGAAAGTAGGCTAAAAAAGAGATTTTTGAATCGCATACGTTGAATTAAGATTATAAGTTTTAATACTCATCTAGTTACTATCAAATGGTAATTTAATAGTTTTTCTTATCAAATTTTATCTTTAACTAATGAAATTGGCGAAACGAGTGATTTGACTTCTATTGATACTTATTCGGCAGTTAATAAACATTCCCCAATTATAAGAGATAAGATGCATTACGTCAATAGTCACATGGGCTCAAATTATTTAATGAGTGCCAAGCATGTAGTTATTCTTTCTTTTGCTGTTATGCTTAACTTTTTGCTTTACCAAAGGTTCAAGACCCCTGTGCTCTATTTAGGATAATTGTTTCAAATGTTGGTACATTTTCACTAATGATTCTCCCCAAATGTTTGACTTCTTGAGTTTTCTTCGCTAGAGGTGCTGAGTTAATTTCAAAACTGCATGGTTATGTTGTTGCAAACTAAATTTTGGTTTGTTTTCAAGGTTATTCCTTGTTTACTAATATTCTTGTCGAAAGCTGTAAGATTACTTTCATGACATCCCGAGTTCCATTTACTTCCTTATTTCATCTTACTTCAATTAGTTTAAAACAAATAAACTTGCTTCAGTGGAACATTCTGTGCTAGATGAAGCCTTGGTGGAGATTCCTTTTAGCGCATTTTTGAATGTATTTTTAATTGCACAGTTTTGGAAGCAATCATTTCTGAAACTACAGTTTTAGTTTTATGTTCCGTATGCTGAAATTCCGTTCTAATGAATGTGAACCAGTTAAGTGCCGACGTGATTATTGGTCATGAATTGTGTCGATTCTATTATTACGTCTTTATGTTTACATAAACAGTAAAGCAGTTTTTCATTTCTTGATTCTTTGGTCATTATCACTAAAAACTGCTGTTCACTATACAAAACTATTACAGTTTTTTTTACTTCCTAAGCAAGTACATTTTGTACTTCGTTTATTTTGTTCCTTCTTGCATCTTTAGTAAGTGCTGCAGAAATTCTTTTCTTCAGAAGCTTTTTTTTTTTTTAACTTTCTTTTAAGCCCAAACTACGTATACACAATACGTAATACTTTGTTGCAACAACATTTTTTTTATCTTTTATCACTTATTTCACAATACAAAGTTAAATCGTTTATTTCTGGAGATCGTCCTAAAACGGTGTCCGGGTTTAACGAGAGGAAGGGGTGGTTAATTAAACTGTGACAGATTGCGGCAGGGGGGGGGGGAGGTAACAAGATATGAGTTTTCATATTTTGGTTCGCACAAAAGCATTTTATGTAACAACTAGCGGTACCCGCACGGCTTTGCCCGTGGTATGAAACTAAAACGTCATTTGGTAATAAATTCATATCGCAGAAAGAATACTCAATTTTAGTTATAATTCAACTATAATTCCTTAATAACAATTTAGAAAAACGGATGGAGGGGGGCCAAGTATGTTGGGAAAAAAGTGTTGCGCCATTTATACTCATACCCTTATGAAGCTTTTTTTGATGTTTTAAATTATTTTCTTTTTTGATATAGACATATATCAGACGTTATTCAGAGGAAAAAAATACTTTTTTAGCGCGAGTTTTTAAAATAAAACTGTTTTTAGGCAGCTAAAGTATAAAAACATTAATGTCCCGAGAATGCTGTGCTAATTGTACTGTCTAAAATTAATAATGGTAGATTGATAGTTAGAGAAATAAGTAAAGCACATAGTGTATCAAGAAGTACACTAACAAGATTATCTACACAAGTTGAGTACCAGAGGTACCACGAAAAATATGACCAGACTAAGTATAATGCATCGCTGCAAGCCAGTCATTTCACGTTTTTAGAGGGGGGAGGACAAAGGGTGCAAACACAATGCAATTTCATCAGAAAAAAGCATACACCACGCCCACTTATATATTAATTAACTGATTTCTTAAAACAGGGGGGGGGAGCAATTGATCCCCCCCCCCTCTCTTGACCCCCAAGATGACGGGTCTGGTTCGTTGTAAGTTTCCCTTTGTTTTGTTTTTTTTTAATTCAACCCTCTATATCAGATAAGATAAATGAAAATGAAGTGGCCGACTACTGGATTCAACGTGGCCGAGCACTGGATTTCTGTGGCCGACTACTGGAGCATTTACTAGTGCTGACAACAGCTTGGATTTTAACATTTTTTTTTTTAATTTCGGAAACAAGTAGGTGATTCACTATCAGAAAGGTTCATTCTAAAGTTTTACCTTGTTTTTGTTGCTGTATTGATAGCTGAAAGTTCTAGGTTAGCCAAGATCCACAAAAGACCTCTTAAATGGCCGACTACTGGAGCACTTACCCTATCCATTAAAAACCTTTTTAAAATTGTGTTAAAACGTAAAGTAATCCGCATACTAAATTAATAAAACCCTTAAACAAGACTAGAATTACCATTAATTTGCGTTTTTGCACAAATAATTGTCAAAGGTTCCCATTAATTTCGAAATCCTTTAGGATAATAACTTTTAGCATCATTTTATGGTCAGCAATAGTACCTCAGCATTAAATGATTATTTCTCTGTGACAAAAAATAGTGACATAATAATACTAAATGTATTTTCATAAAGTAGGGAAGGGAGCAAAATTATCTCAGGTATAGCAAAACAGTTACCAGCAAATTTGACGACATTTTAAAAATCGTCAAAGCGGTGCGTTTTGAGTTCTTTCCGTTCAGGAAAAAAAAAACCCAAAGATGAGTACCAATTGTTTCTCAATATTATTACTGACCCAGGCAACGCCGGGTATTTTTGCTAGTGTACTATAAATTATTCAAAAATGACTTCTGTTATGCTTTAAAGTTATGAAATATGCTTTGGAAAAAACAAATATAAAATTATTTTATCTCTTACAGGTGAAATATATTTTATTCTGTATTAAAATGCCACTGAACTTTGCAGAAAAGATGCGCTGTAGAAGGGAATGAGAAAAGTCGTGCGGATATTACAGATTTATAAATAAAAGTCACTCTTGATGGTAGTGAAATGTTAGAAAAGGCAAAATTAATCAGAAAAATATTTTCTAAAGATCCGCAAATTGACAATGACCTTTTAAGAAGTAGAAACGGACAAACTATGGTGTTTTGTTTAGTTAAGTATTTTAAGAAATAAGAAGAAAAAACAGAGATAAAAGCTGGTGAATGGTGTGTAGTGAAGTACGAAAATACATTATATCCTTGAGTTGTGACGATTACTGAAGAAAACGAGTTTAAAGTAAAAGTAATGACTGCTGTTGGAACCAACAACAGATGAAATTTATTATAAGACAGAAAACATGATTCGAAAAATTGAATTAGCTGAGCTTGTTAATAACAGCGGCCAGTATGTATTTAAAAGTCTATGTTATGAAATTTTTTTGATTGGTCATTGAGTTTGCCATTACATTTCTGTAAATATAATTCATAATTGTTAATTTTCAATATTTTGATTCAAACTAAGCTGTCATTTTCATTCATTAATTTTTGTAATAAAGATATGCTTATAAGTAAATTTTGTAACGTAAGTTACCCAGTTAAAAATTCCCATAATTTTGAATTTTTGAAATAAATATTTAAATTGATGAAAATAAACTCCTAAGTATTATAAGGGACTAATAAATTATACTTCAAACAAGGAAACAACTGTAATAGAGCAGAAATTTGCCTCAGAACCAATTTTCATATTATGTCATTCCCTTTTCGTGTAACGTAAGTTACTGCCTTACTTTTGACCGCTAAATTTTGTAAAATTTAAATGCATCGAATATTTTTGCATTTAAATTTTGCTTTTGACTGTTATTTTCATAGAATGCTGTTATACAAGGTTTGTATAATAATATTTGTCTGTACTGAGGTGCTAAATGCATAAGAGTAGATTAAAGTACAAGGAAAAATACCGTGGAATGTCCCAGTAGATAAAGAAATCATATGTCTAGGAAAGATGTCTTGGAAATGTCTATATCAACAGAAATTGTGATATCTGAAAATATTATTAATAATAACCTGAAAAAATAAATCATTATCTTAGAATAGAAATTTTCATTTGTTTTCATATGCAAATTCCTTTTATCTATGTTAAGCATCATATTTTATTGCAAATCTGATTTTAGCCTGATTGAAATATTCTCAGTCTCTGAGTTCAATTTAGGTTTGCTTATTAAGAAAGGATATTTAAAATGTCATGGCATAGAAATGATCTCAAATGTATAGAATTTATAAAACTATGAACTCTACGAGTCACTAATGACAACAATAGAATATTGTTTTGCTGAGACATACTATTTTATAGAACGATTTAGTCATAAAATGAACAGACTTATGTCATCCATAATACATCCCAAGCTGCGAAAAATATGGCCTTTTTTATCCATGAGAGTTAAACTTTTATTGAACAAAAATTTGTCCAAAACCAGATATCCCAGCTTTCACGCGAAAACAAAAAATGTCACATTATTTATCTTTCATCCTGTGAAGGATTTCAGCAACAAGCAGTATCCACTAGATATGAGCAGTAACTGTGTCATCCTGCCGGAATAAGAGTTTAAAAGCGGAACATTGCAAAGCATTAAAAATGAAATAATAAAATAACGAACAAAGTACTTCCCATCTAAAACAATTGTCAGATTTAAAAAAAAAAAAAACGAACTAAAATTATCTAACAAGATCTACTACAATTAAATAACATGGAACTACTTAATCCAAACAAAGTAGTTTTTAAAAGGTAGCAAGCATTTTTATATATTTTTTTTTATAAAAAAGGAAACACTAAAATAACATTTAGCGCCTTCAAAGTATAATAACAGCAATACATAATTAAAAAAAAACATTTAAAAAAAACTAATACAAGACATGAGGAGCTAATATACAATAAAACTATACTAATCAACTATT
The DNA here is from genome assembly GCA_038373865.1 of Uloborus plumipes. Lineage (NCBI taxonomy): Eukaryota > Metazoa > Arthropoda > Arachnida > Araneae > Uloboridae > Uloborus > Uloborus plumipes. The sequence continues at coordinate 57,839 of JAXGGA010002522.1, forward strand.
CTTTTAGTGATATTGAATGAAAAAATGTGATACTTTTTATATGCCTTAGATTTTAGAGAAAATAAAATAGGGACACAAAAAACGGCAATTAAAAAAACTTTAAGTTTTGACTTCATAAGATTATTAGCTTTCGTATGAGTACAACCATGAATAAACAAAATATATATCAACAAAATAATTTAGAATATATAAACAAAATAAGTTAGTTAAAAGTAAATTTCCATTTAAACATCATAGAATTAGATCATCTTTCACAAAATCACGTTCAACAATATTTATGAGGCAAAAACTTTACCCCACAATCACTAATTTCCATGGTTCATTTAATTCCTGCCTACGTCTCAAAGCATCCAAACAATTCTAGTAGTCTTCAAATAGAAGCTGCACGGAAATCCTTCAGAAAGCTTAGACATAGCAATTAAGGAAATAGTCATGTTTCCCAATATAAATGAGGTTGGAAACAAAAGATATCTTACGAAGTCGATAGTTCACACGATTTCTATATCAAGTTCCCACGAGAATTTCTAATTGTGAACATAGTATTGCTTTTAACAGTAATCAGTAAAAAGATGTGCCAATCGAAGTTTGAAACATATAAAACGAGTTTTTTACGAATAATTTCATTTTTTTTTTTTTTTTTTTTGCATCCGATATAGACGATTTTTTTAGAAATAAATATTGATTTATTAATAATTATTGATCTTCTGTTAATGGGTTTTTCCTTGTAGTTGTAGAGAAATGGGGGTAAACTGAAAAAGGGAGGTAAAGTACAATAACGACCTATTTACTCAGTGTTTAATGCCCACTATCATGTAATAGTTGGGCATGCAGCATTTTTCAATTTTGACCGAGATTATTTAAAACGTTAAAAACTCAAGAATTTGATAAAATGTCTACGATTTTGTCATATGTGAAGCAATTGCGCACCTGTGTTCAGTTTTTTTAATTTTAGTTTAATCTCTATGTTAAAAAATGACATGGTTAGTTAAGTTCTTGTCTATTTTTATTTTATTCATTTTTATATTTATTTAATTATGTATTTAATTATTTTGAGCGTATGGGCAAGAATTTATGACAAATAAATTTTTAAAAAATAGGAAAGTACATAGCATATAAGCAGTTTTATTGAGGAAATTAGCGATAAATTATGATTAAAATGAAACGTGTTTTAATCTAAGATGCTTTTTAGCCTACTTTCCCGTTAAAAATAAAAGAAAGACGAAAAAAGTAATAAAATTGGCTTAATGCATCTAAAAAATATCGCCAAGTCCAAAAAATATCGCCAAGTTAAAAAAATAAAAAGGTAAAATGAATATCGAAAAATTAAAAATTTGAAAGTAGGGTATTGAGATGGGGAATTTGTGTGTCGGACTGTCGGTCGGTATGTCTGTCCCCCCCTAATAACTTTTCAATGAACATTCCGATTTGGACAACTTTTTTTTGTTGGAAAGATCTCGGCGAGTACAGCACATTCCCATATTTGATTTTTCGATTTGAACAATTTTTGGTTCAACTTTGAGCCGTTCAAACAACCTGTCCCGCGATGCTAACTTTTTAGTTAACAGTCCGATTTGAACAAACTTTTTTTTGTTCGAAAGATCTTTTCAAGGATACTTCATTCCTGTATCTACATTTTCGATTTGAACAATTTTTCGTTCAACATTGAACCGTTCAAGCAACCTTTCCCCCCTAATAACTTTTGAATGAACATTCCGATTTGAACAAACTTTTTTTTGTTGGATAGATCTCGGCGATTACAACTCATTCCCATATTTGATTTTTCGATTTGAACAATTTTGGTTCAACATTGAACCGTTCAAGCAACCTTTCCCCCCCCCCCTAATAACTTTTGAATGAACATTCCGATTTGAACAAACTTTTTTTTGTTGGAAAGATTTCGGCGAGTACAACTCATTCCCATATTTGATTTTTCGATTTGAACAATTTTTGGTTCAACTTTGAGCCGTTCAAACAACCTGTCCCACGATGCTAACTTTTGAGTGAACAGTCCGATTTCAACAAACTTTTTTTTGTTCGAAAGATCTTATCAAGGATACTTCATTCCCGTATTTACATTTCCGATTTGAACAATTTTTGTTCAACATTGAACCGCTCAAGCAAGCTGTCACCCCTAATAAGGTTTGAGTGAACAGTCCGATTTAAATAAACTTTTTTTTTGTTCGAAGGATCTCAGCAAGGATACTTCATTACAGTATTTAAATTTTCAATTTGAACATTTTTTCGTTCAACATTGAACCGTTCAAGCAACCTTTCCCCACCTAATAACTTCTGAGTGAACCATCCGAATGGAATAAACTTTTTTTGTTTGAAAGATCTCGGAGAGGTTCATTCCCTTATTTCGCTTTTTGGTTTGAACCATTTTTCGTTCAATATTGAACCGTTCAGAAAAAAATTTAACATTAGCGCCTACGGGGAATTTAAGTTGAATGTTGATCCTGGAACTTAAAGTCGGATTTCCTTCAAACTAACTTTGTAAAAAAATGGTTTTGATAAATAATGTTTGTAAAGTACTTTTCTGAATAATCTTCTGTGAGGACTCTGATTTCGACTCCGACTCCACAAACATGGCGAAAATGCAGGCTCAGAAAAAAATGACTGACTGTGCAGACGATTTTTTGTTTATTTATTCATTTGTGTTATTTTATTTATTACTATTATATTTTTTTGGCAGACGATTTTTTTTGTAACAAAAGTGTTTCATTCACGAGGGCATTTTATTCTTTATTTATATTTAACAACTGGCAACGGTTTAAAAGTGAAAATCGAGACATTTTATCGACGGACGAATTTTTTTTTCCTTTCTTTGATAAAATATGTTTTGATGTACTTTGTACTTTTAATTTTTTTTTTTTTTTTTTTTGAAAACGATTGAGGAATTTTTCTACGGAAGAACTGTAACAGTTACATTCTTTAAAAGGTGCGACAAAACTTCATTTATTCATTTATTTACTTTTTATGTCTCTATTTCATCTGATGAGAGGGGTATATTTTGCTTTTAGAAATCAGCTTTAAGTGCTAAAAAGGTATGTTTGACATAATGTTTAGTCTCAGATGATCAAGAGAATAATGATCAGATGCTAGAATGCCGATGTCGATGTACGGGAAAGTAGGCTCGTTTAGTTCTTGACAGAATTTCTTGTTGTAACTTGAAGTTAATCATTCTTTTCTCGAAAACCGTGGTTACTGCATGGTCCTGTTTATAACTGACAATTACATAATAATTTGAATTCCTTCCAAAGTAATTATTTGGTTCAAGCCATAAAAGCAGAGGTGTGGCAATTTTGCGCTCTTAGAGAAGTAATTTGTCGTGTAGAAGCGTAGTTTCTCTATAAAGGAACTGTCAAAGTTCTATGGGACCTAAAATTTTCGAAACTATTTCTAGCAATTTGATAATTTAACTAATTTGTGTTTGTAACATACATTGTTACTGAAATTTAACTACAAACAAATTTATAATAATGTCTAACGCATGCTGTATTTAATATAACAGTTTAAGTATATGTATGGAACTAAAATCATTTTCTCATAGCATTTATACTATGATGGAGCATTAATCGTCGGTCCAAAGATAGTTCATAGCCAGTTTTTCTTCTCCAGTATTGAAAAAATGTAGAGTCCGTAAGTGAAGAGTTCGAAAGTGTCATTTAGGCATGTCTTAATATCTGAAAGAACTCGATTTTTTTTAAATCCCTGATAAGGAAAGGTCTGCAATTCTAATGCCGTTAATGGAAACCACCGTATTGGTGTAACTTAAAAAAATTGTCCATAGTTGTTAGTCGAAACTCTTGAAAACTCAAAGTTGAAACAATAAAAAAAATAGTTAATAATCCATCAAGTAAATTTTTCAAGATTGCGAAGCCTAGATTATTAGATTGATATTCACTCTAGTAATCAATGTTGATAATGCCTGTAGTTTTCAGCAGTTCTCCAGAGGCCGGCTAGGAAGAACAGCCTCTCAGGATGAAGACTGATTTTGCAAAGTGCTTAAGTAATCTGATAGAGGGAAATATTACCTATTAAAAATAAAATTCGGAGTGATATCGACTCACTGCAGGTAGTATGTAGATCTCGGCCTGTCAAGTTCTCAGCAATTTGCCCGTTGAAGTCATGTCTGAACAATTTCTGTTGCAATTGTTTGATTATTTTTTTTCGAATCCATCCATTGCATGTTGAGATATAGTGGTCACACGTAACGGTTAAATTTCGTTGTTCCACACCTCCACCTTCTCAGAGGAACTGACACCGAAAAAGGGGGGGGGGGGGTACATATGCGTGTCTCACATCAATTGATGTTTCGCAATATTTTTTGATCTAGAATGGGCACAAAAATCCGGTCATATAGACACAAACACATACACACATTATCTAAACATGGTCAAAATGTACTCAGCATGTCTCATAAAGTGTACATCCGTCCAAGTTTGAAAACTTTCACAATTCCAACACTTTTTCCGAAAAAAAAAATAAAAAAAAAAAAATCAGTTCCCAATTCGATTCCACTCATGCATCCCCTTTCATTTATTCTAACATTAAAAGCACAATGTTACTTCGATGGTATTAAATATTTACTCTCAATATTTCTTGGAGATACACTAGCAAAAAAGCAAAATAAACTACACACACTAATAGCACTTCTTTCAATTTCAGCGAAGTTTATTTAGTTTCTGTAACCACGTTTCTTTTCTTTCAATTTGGAAAACCTACTTAACTACACCAAAATGCTTTTTTCACGCTACGGGAGCTTGAGCAATTGCAGGAAAAACTTTTGCTGCCTGTTTTTCTTATACCCTTTCTAAGGCACATTTATTCTCTGTTCTTTAGGCTATACATAAGTAAATGTGTTTTAATTACAGCTTTTGTTTGTTTTGTTTTGCCCTTTTATAGTGTCAGAGGTGTTTTTCAATAATAAAGCTCATTGTGGATTTATGGAGAACGAAACTTTAAGCGGATTTTTGTCTCTTTTTGTTATGAATGATTATATATGAATAGTAAAAAAGGAGCTAAATAAATGCATATATTTTAAACTAAGCCATGAATTTGGGGGAGAAATGGTGGCAAGCGATTTGCTAATAATATATACGTATATATATATATATGAGCCAATATTGAGAAAAGTGCCAATTTGAAGTTGGAGTTTTCTGAAAAAAAAATTTTTTTGCAGAAAAAAACTAATATTGGATTTTAAGTCTACATTGGGTCTAAATGCAAGATAATAAAAGGGGGAGGTCAAGGAAGTTATTTACCCCATCCTTTGATTACTCACTTTTAAGCCGTTACAGATCTGATGAATGTTACAGATCTGATGTTAATATGAGCTACATATTTGGGTTCATGCTTTCAGTCTTCGTTAACATCTCTAAATATGATATCATTTCCTTGCATTTTTAACATAGAATTAAGATAATTATATTAAAAAACATATATATTAGGCTAAAAAATCAAATTTCACTATAAAAAAGCATTTCTTGGAAATAAAAATGAGCGATAAGGTTTTTAGATAAAATAAATTATGAGATTACCAAATCCAAGTTAATAAAACATTTGTTTTGTTTTGAAACAACACACAACTTCAACTTTTTCAACACCCAACTCTGCTTCTTGCTTTTCTTTAATTAGTTGCAGGAAATTTAATTTCTTGATCAGAAATTCAAATTTAGCATGCTAGTTATTATCTAGTTATTTAGTGAAGTTATGAGAAATTGAAGCACCAAAAAAATAAATAAATAAATGAAATAATAATAATTAATTAACTTAATTTCTGCAGTGTCAATTTTTCTTATTTTACTAACTTCTATTGTTAGGTCATACAAACCACAAATGATGCAATTGTATTAAAACTCATTGCTTTTCCTTTTTTAAGAACAAAAATATTCAATATATATGGCTAAAACCTATGATTTTTGCGTTTTATAATTCTGAAACGTGTGAGTTAGTTCTGTAACATATTCGCTGTTTTTCAATGTTACCGCTCTGACTGTTACCGATCTGACAAACTGACAAAGTTTTTTTTTTTTTTTCCGAGTCGATCGCAGTAAACCAAAATCAAACACGTGGTTTTTTTCACTGGTGATAAAGGACTATACTTATATATAAAATAATTTTTAAAATAATAAAAACTGCGCATTTTAGAGTGTGTTATTTATCTGATGACTCAAATGACACACATTTTATAAAATCACTTTAAAAAATCTTACCTACAATTTTAGATGCAGAAATGTAAATTTTTAATTACGATTTGATAAAACATCCCACCAGGTATGTATCGCGTGGTAGGTGCAGGAAATGATTTTGGGAGCCTAAACATAGATCGGAAGTTATTGTTACCACTCTGACGGCGGAACTTGGGACACGCTTATTTCGCATTCCCTAGAAAATCATAAAAATTGATTAAAACAAAAATGAAGTAAAATATTAGCAAAGGGGTAAAAATAGAATCGTTTTATTGTGCAAGTGCGTTTTTTTGGGAAGTTAGAAAGTGCGCATGACCTGTTTGCATGCTAAGCTTTGCTACTGGGGATACATTACCGATCTGATTTTTGATGTATAAAAACAATATTTTCTGAAGAAAAAAATTTTTTTTTCTGATGTTATTAGATGAAATGAAAGCAGAACCTTATCTTCTTTCTGGGGAAAATTATTTTTTAACTAGTTATTGAAATACTACTCAAATTGTCTCTCAAAAAGACTCAAATTGTCACTTTTCTAAATATTAGCTCATATATGTGTGTATGTATTTATTACATTTTTGATTTACTGCAGCAAACATAGTTTATTTTACAAGATTCATTGTAACAATAGCATAGCAAATCTGAAATTGCATTAACAAATGGTACTTCACAATGCGAACTATCACTCAGAGTCTTTGTTTTTCTCTTAAGCACTCATCAGGTAGAGCCAAATGCGGAAATAGCTATTGTTAGCTCCACTTAGTTAATCTATGAACCGGTATTGTAACTCATTCATGTTTGAAATATTTGCAATGCAGCTACTTCAATTACTGTTCGTTTAATCATTCTAGAATTCAACTGCTGAATGCAGTTGACTTTGGTTCAAGGCTACTTAGAATTAAACCATCTTGTATTTCGATAATGAGTTAGCTTCGTTTTCACCCGCTTTAATCATTTGGTTAACGCCTAGCTTAAAATACAATCTTAAATTTTAAAGCATGTTTCTTTCAGTTTTTAGTCATTACTTCTAGAAATGTATGATTATTTTACTAAATTTCTTAGTTTTAAAATCGCAACGAAATTTATATTTAACCAGATTGATTCCTTCAGCTTTAGTTTCAAGAAAAAGCATTGTTCTATATAGTTTATTGTATACTTTTATTAAAATACTTTATTGAAATTATAAACATATTTTGAAATAAAACGCTTCATATATTTATATTCCAGATAAATGAATATAAAAATGATGTGACATGCGTTTTATATTTTCGTTGTAAACAGTGTATTACTATCATAGTTATGTTTTTAATAATCAAATTCAAGTTCATATTTTAATTTCCCTGTCATAGTTTTCACACATTACTTTCGCTTTTAACTTGCTGCCAAAAACACTGTAAACTAATAGTAAGTAATTACTCCAGCTTTTTATTTGTTGTCAAAAACAATAAAAAAAAATTAAAATTACAAACTTAGTATTGTTATTAAAAAAATGGAGCCTTAACTTCAAAAGGCATAAATTTAGACTTTGTTGTTTATATAGTTTTAAACAACATAATGCGCAGTTTGACGATCTGTATTGCTTTTACTCTTAAAAAGGTTATACCCTTTTCCCCCGTGCGATTGAATACGACTTACAAAGTATTTGGTGCCAACAAGACGGATATCGCCAAAACTTAGAGCCACCGCAATATTTACGACGGTATCATTATCAATCTTACATGTCAAGCTTTAAACGCTATTAAAAACGTAAATGAAGAGGATTTACTAATTATTTTTCTGTCCCGTTTTAGGACTTTTAGTGATCTGATTCACAAAATGCTTAAATTACTCTTAAACAGTGGTGTATACTAAGGTGGGGTGAAAATCAAAATCCGATAAAAACTAAGTAATAGTGCGGAAAAGCTACCTTTGGTAAGTATATTTGCCGTGTAAAAGGATTTTAACAGCATAAAAATATCCTGAGGGTCCGCCGCCTCCTAAAAACTTTAATGTGTTAGGTTTAAATGCAAGAAAAAATACTCTTGCAGTTAAGCATTTGAGCCCATTATATTTTTTCTCACTCTAAACGACGACTAAGAGTTGTACTACATGCGTGGCTTATTATTTTTCTTTTGACTTGAATAGCCAACGTCGTAACGGACATATTATTATTTTGAATCAAAAATCCTCAAAATGGTCCATGTAAATGTATATATTTTTAAAACAAGAATAATATGATTTCAGTTCTGTTATTTACTTAATATTGCAGGTGATAATTAAATATTTTGCCAGGTTAAATATTTTGCAATAATAGGAATACGTAATGAATAGCTTCTTTATTTATTTTTCGTCACATGAAATTTCATCTTAAAAGTTCTGAATGAGTTAATAACTTCTGCTTCGCTGAATATTTATTTTGGAACGTAAGCTGATAATAAAATTGGAAACTCGATTTGAGATGGAAAAGTCCGTAATGTGAAAATGCGAAAGATAAAGTTTTTTGAGTTACAATTTAAAGCGTTACTATTTTTTATACGTTTTTTCTAAACTAAACTTTTGAGAGACGACTATAGTCATCTAAAATGGTCTTCAAGGTGAAGAATTTAATTTTGAAATGCTAAAGAAAAAATATTTATTTGTTAAAAAAATGTTTTCATCTTAATAACACTGATATTTCCTACTCTCTTTAAAAGTTGCGATCTTTTCAAGCAGCACTGAAAGGGACAATTTGCGTTGAGTTTCCCCAGGAAAATGTAGTTAAGCAGCGAAATATATCCAGCGCTAGAATTCAATTTTCAGATGAAATTATAGTTTACTTATTTCACTCCAGGGTGCCCCGTACCTCATGGTACGGGGATCATATGTATGATTTAATCAGTAAGCAATGGATAATAAAGCGAATAATAAAGATAATATGGTAAGCAAAGTGATACGTGAAGAGGAACGCAATGTGTAGAGAAGGCAATGGATTACTGAGTCTTATTTAGTATATGAAACGCATCATAAAATTTTAATCATGCAATATTTTGTTTCAATGTACGGCTTCTGAGATATACGATCGTGTCTAGAGACAAATTGTTGCTGGAAAAGCCTAAAATATTTTTTATGTCATATTGAATCAGAATCTGTTTCGAAAGTATGGGGGGATCAAAGATATTAATTTCCGTATTTTAAAATTTTAGAATAGCTTCAGACAAAACTAGTCTTTGGAGGGTATAACCGCTCTGACGGTATATTGAAAGTACAGACTATATAGCTTAATTTTGCAGTTTATAAGTTTTAAACTTGTCTGAAATAAGGGTTATTCTCCAAAATCCTAACAATATCCATGTCTCTGAAGGATAAGACAAAAATTATTTTACTTTATTTTTAAAATAAATTCCCTGTATACTTGACAATCTTTGGCATTTGAACCTGTATTTTTCTTTGTATTTTTATGTACTGATGATGGGGCTTGCATTTTATAGCCCCAAAACAGTTAAAGTTTTTGCTGAGTTTTAAACTCTTTTTAATGTATTACGTTTTAAAACGTTGTCTGTGTTTACTCATTTTATAGTACTGTCGTATTGTGGTTAGTTATAATGTACAAAATAATGAAACGCAATAGTTACAATATGAAGAACCCAGAGTTCGAAACCCTAAACTAAATGGCAAGGTGTCGATAACCCTAACTGTACCAAAGGAAGATTAACCCTAACGAGATAGAGCACATGGGGAAAAAAACAGAAATTTTAAACTGAAGAAACTTATTTATTCATCACAAGGCATTATACAAATTATTTATCTGAGTTAATTTCATAAAAATCAAGTAAAACCGAGCTTAATAATTTAGACCAGAGATAGGCACAAGTAATAAAACATCACACGCCTAAATCAAACATTAAAAGTCTGCCAAGGGAAATTTAGGTTTAAAAAAAACAAGGGAAACAAAAATTATATAAAAAGAAATGGAAAGGGAAAGAGTAAACTCACGGTACGTTCCAATAATCTACATAAAGGGCAGATATGCCACAAAAAGGCATACCGCCCAAACTATTCTAAACTACATCTTAAAATCTAAATCAGTGCAAGCCGCCGAGAGAGGAGAGAGCTAGAGAGAGATAAAAAATCCCGCTCAACACCAGGTTACCAGAAACTAAGGAATTCGCCAAGAGCCGAGCCAAAGCAGGTTTCTCAAAACGGCGCATCGCCAAGACAGAGTAGAGGAGAAGAGGGGAAAAAGTTGCCAAAAGCGATAAATGATTAAACAAGCGTGAGAGCAGTAGTTCTTCCAAACCGCAACATGCCAATGGTCAAAATATCCCCACAGAAAGTGCATAGTAACAATAACGGGAATTTAACGCAGAGCGGGGAAGAAAACCAAAGTAAAAGGAACAAAATCCAAATTTTAACCAATGGAGTGTGTATTAAAATATTACACATGACATTACTCCCCTTTCATTAGAATTTTTTTTTTTTTTTGAAAAGGCCAAAGGCCAAAGAAAAATGAAAAAAAAAGGAGAAAAAGAGAGCAAGGCAAACATGAAAGATAGAAAACAAGGCAGACAGATTATAACATACATATGCAATGATCCAATAAAAACAAAATTTTTAAGTGAATGGTAAAATTTTGTTGACATGCAAGGAATGTCCAACATGACTCAAACTGTCTAGTACTAAAGTTCATGCCTGCATGAACTGATTAAGTCATACCAAACACACTGACCGACAAACAAAATAATACCCAAAAGTTAATTAGACAACATGATTAATCAAATCTTCAATATTGAACCCTAAAGGCATATGGCTTCATGCAACAGCCGCACAAAACCCGATATCATATTTAATAATTGTTTTTCTTCAAAATTGATTTCATTAAAAAATAAACAGAGAAATTCATTTACCAAAACTAACTGACGATTGAACTAAACTCTTTTGAGATGTAAACAAAGGCATCAATTATTCATCACAAGGCATTATACAAATTATTTATCTGAGTTAATTTCATAAAAATCAAGTAAAACCGAGCTTAATAATTTAGACCAGAGATAGGCACAAGTAATAAAACATCACACGCCTAAATCAAACATTAAAAGTCTGCCAAGGGAAATTTAGGTTTAAAAAAAACAAGGGAAACAAAAATTATATAAAAAGAAATGGAAAGGGAAAGAGTAAACTCACGGTACGTTCCAATAATCTACATAAAGGGCAGATATGCCACAAAAAGGCATACCGCCCAAACTATTCTAAACTACATCTTAAAATCTAAATCAGTGCAAGCCGCCGAGAGAGGAGAGAGCTAGAGAGAGATAAAAAATCCCGCTCAACACCAGGTTACCAGAAACTAAGGAATTCGCCAAGAGCCGAGCCAAAGCAGGTTTCTCAAAACGGCGCATCGCCAAGACAGAGTAGAGGAGAAGAGGGGAAAAAGTTGCCAAAAGCGATAAATGATTAAACAAGCGTGAGAGCAGTAGTTCTTCCAAACCGCAACATGCCAATGGTCAAAATATCCCCACAGAAAGTGCATAGTAACAATAACGGGAATTTAACGCAGAGCGGGGAAGAAAACCAAAGTAAAAGGAACAAAATCCAAATTTTAACCAATGGAGTGTGTATTAAAATATTACACATGACAAGTACAAAGTTTTCGACTGCTTTTTTACAATTTTCTGAATTAAGCACTAATCCAGATGGCATTATATATCTTGAAAAACTTGACTGAAAGAACAATAATTAGAAACTGAAAGTAAATTTCTAATTATTGTTCTTTTTCGAGAAGAAATGGGAGGCTGACTCTTGCATTTGAACTGCACTACCTCATATAGTTGTCTAGCCAACTATTCACGATCAGTATTAGTATTAATCAATTTTAACTGTTTGAATTCTTTTTTTCTTTAAAGAATAATACTCAACGATTTCCGAAATGTCTTCTTAAAACAGAAATTACTTTGAATTCGATTATTCCTTAGTATTCCATATCACGAAATTTTACGCTGCGGACTTTACAAAAGTGTTCAACATGCAGTTAACAAGTAATAATAGCAAACAGTAAAAGGCATTCTAAGCAATATATCAACGTACTTATTCTGCATAGCACAACATGCTTGCATTTTCATATTATAATCGTTTGATACTTATGGTTAAGATGTTACCGTACAAAAAGCTTGACTAAACTTGAAACCAATTTGTCTCATAAATCTCATTATTAGAAAACTATACACGCTTATAGTGCGAAAGCATTACACATAACCTTTAATTAATTTGTGATGTCAAGCCTCTTCATAAGGTTTGAAACTTAATGAGGCTCTCATTGTGATAGATAATCTAACAGTGATAAGTTTATAGTTGGGAAAATATAACATTGTGAATGCTATAAAGATCATAATTACAAGCAGCATTACAAGCTACTGCTATTTGCTACTGCTATATATACTAAAATGGAAAATAATAATTTGATTGACTTGTTTTCTCAACGTGTATATTATTCAACTCAAACTTCAGTTTCAAACAATAAGAAGGATTCCTAGCAGCGCTCCTTCGGTGTTCTTGGCATTGATATAGTCAAATGGATTCAATCAGATGGGAAGCTATAGGTGAACTGAATATTGACATTTTTCACAATCTTTGGAGAAGTTTGGCTGCGCCTGACGAGATCCCTCAATGGTCAGCTATAAAGTTTTAAGTATATTTCAATTTGGACACTAAATGTGATGATGTAATTGCAAAAAGTAATTTGGTTGAAGCTCAGCGGCGTTGAGATAATCAAGTTTTAGAAAAAGTCAATTTTGGTAAAACACTAAGTCAAGACCAACTTTCGTAGTTTTTACAGGTCCACAGAATATTTTTGAGGGAAAAAAATCGTGTTTTCTGAAATCATTCAAGGAAACCACAGCAAAATTTTGAGCGAAATCAAAAATGATATGTACCTGACCTGCCTGACTTTTATAAAAAAAACTGCCACTTATTTTTTCCATATATAATGTTATTATGTTGTACTTAGTGAAATTGTGTTTCTGTTTAAACTAGGGGTGCGACATCGAAGGCAAAACATCGATGTTTCAAGACATCGATGTATCGAAATTAAGACATCGATGGTATTGATACATCGACCAAAAAACATCGATGTTTTCAAACATCGATGTTTCAAAACATCGATCTTTTTTTATAAAAAATACTTACACATTTAAATGTACAGTAACTCCCCAATACATTGCGCCTCTTTATATCACTCAATTCCATTTATCCTCCTGAAAAACATCAACTGTATGATATCAATGTCAATTATAGAAAACTATTTTAGTGAGATAGATACTGCAACTGTTGATAACTAACTTTTATTTATCGCATATTTTTATGAAACTTTTTTGTTGAAATGTAAAACACCGTTATCGAAAAAAATTTCTAAAGTAAAACAAAAAGAACGATGTTTAAAAATCGTTCACCGTAAATCATCGGTAGTAATTAAAAAAAAGAAAAAAACTATTTCAATACGATAGATATTACTACAATTGTTAAAGATGAATCTTTTTTATTTCATATTTTTATTCCTTTTTGCTGAAGTGTAAAACAGATATCGAAGGGAAAAAACAGCGAACACGAAACAGTGATCATTAAAAGACCCATCGACCTTAAAACATCGATGGTAATTACGAGTGTCAAAAACGTCTTCAAACGAAATTGATAGAGTAACGGCTGATTAACCGATATAACTTTTGGATACATACCTTGATGACTTTTTTTTTTTTTGCTGAAATATAAAACATTCACATAAAGAATAATAATGAAATAAATAAAATTAAAAAAAATGGCTAGAGCAAATTAGAAATGATTTAGAAATATCGAGAGCAAAACATCGATAATAATCATAGAAAATGTCTTCTAATGAGATTAATACTGAAACTTCTGATAAAGGTGAAAACTTCTTAATACATCTGCATATCGCATATTTTTATCAAGCTTTTTTTGCTGGATTATAAAACAAATACGTCTGCATATCGCATATTTTTATAAAGCTTTTTTTGCTGGATTATAAAACATCGACATCGAAAAAAACATCGAACCCAAAACATCGATGTTGGGAAAACATCGACCCTCAAACATCGATGGTAAAAACATCGATGTTTTAGCAAAAACATCGATGTTTCCAAAACATCGACATCGATGTCGCAGCCCTAGTTTAAACCAAACGTTTATAAAGTTATTTATAAATGTTATCCTGCTTTGTTTAGTTAGAAAAGTTTTATGAAGAAAACAAACAATAAGATTGATGATAATTTTTCTCAGTAGCAAATATTTGAAAGTTTTAACTTAAATTGTTATTAACACATAAAATGACTTTAACAATTCAGACAAATATTTAAAAGCAAAATCTTGATTTTTCGTAATTATATATTTTGTGTGCACATTATCATTCAAAATGCTCAGCTTTTTTATAAATAATACTCTAAAGTTATGACTCATTTTGGCAGAGATATTATTCTCTTGCACAGAAAGTCATTTATGGGTCATTTTCAAAATTGGGTGTCATTTGAAAATTTGAAATGTGTAAAAAAAAAAATCTATGGATCAAGTATAATTCTGGAAAATAATTAATCAAACATACTTATATTACACTATTTTAATAATTTTCGTACAGTTTCTCTTGAAAAAATTTTCATGTCTGATTTGTCATGTCTGTTACTAAATATGGTAACAGACATGTTAAGTAACAGACATGACATTTTAAGAAAAAAAAATTATGGGGCAAAAAATTCTACAAAATTATTTAAAATTCTACTTGATTTAGAGTACAATCCCACTAAACTAAATTATCTAGCTGAAATAATTAATTAAAAAAAATATTTTATGCAAGTAATTAATGTAACAGACATGACATAATAAAAATATACAAACAAATAAAAGACTTCTGCTTCCTTCAAAGAAAACTGAACATTCAAAATGACTGTTGCTATTTCTTGTTACCATGTGCTTCAGTACTATAGAAGTGTTGTCATTCCAGAATTCAATGCACAAGGTTTAAAAATTGTAAAAATGTGTATGGTAACAGACATGACATTAATTTCTGGACAACTCTTTGATATTAGTTAAAAAAATAAAATTTTCACTTTTATTCAAATTAACTTTATTAAAATGTAATTAAAGTATGAAGCATGATTGCAAAATATGGCAGAGTGGAAAATTTGACTACTAAATTCAAATTCTTGTTGTTCAACTTCAGTCTTTATTTTTTGGACAGCTGTATTTTTCGTTCTTCTTCAACTCATTCCTAAAAAACCCATTTTCTTAACAAAAAATATTATTAAAAATTATAATGCCTGTACTGGAAATTGTCTGCTAATAAACAAACCAAAAAGTAAATTTATTTTAAGTTACTCAAAATTTTTTTAAAAAATATTTTTTTGGCGGACAGCAAATGGCACCGAAAAATGAAAATGACCCTTATGACAGTGCTGATTTTCAGCATTAATTAAATCATGTAGTTGTGATTGCTATGGATTTATTTCTCATAGAAAAACAAAAATGCTCTACTGCGTTATTTTGGTTAGAAATGAACTGACTTTTAGATGTAGAAAGTTTATGCTGCGTGTTGAACTCAAGACAACACAACCAAATTTGGATAGAAATTGCATTTCTATGCTCTGGACAGGACTAGCAAAGAATATTTTTGAATCTGTTGCAAAGATTGATTTCACACAACTCGACTTACTCCAAAATTCTTGGATACAACAAAGTTTCTCTAGAATAACTGCAGTAGGTCAATTCATTTTTCACTTGAAGGATGTGCACTTCGTTCAGAATTTGCTGTTTTCTTTTGTTGCAGATGCAAACTAAGAGCATAAAACAGTACTAGCTATAATTCTATTACACATGTATGAAAAAATACTTAAAATAAATTAATGGAAAGAAATAAATTATTTATATTGTTATAACTTAATTTTTCTCAAACGCAAACAATACAAACTTACGTAAATCCGAATTAAAAAGGATATTTGTTTCATGCATAGCATTTTCAGTAGATGTATTCCTTTACATTCATTGCAATATTCAAAGCTTCAGTTTTTTGATGTTAAAGAATTTAAAACAAATTATTTTTCGCATGGCTAAATTTGCATTGAGCTAAATTTGCATGCGTTTTCTTGAGTGCTCTGTTGTGAACTTTAGAGTTGGCAATAAAAGCACTTTTAATGTCTTATTTGATTTTCCTTGTCAAAGAATATAACTTGCCAACAGTGGCTGTGTGATTTGTTTAAGTAATGTGAGTTGAGACACAAATAGAAAACCGGAAAATGTTGCGTTTGTGATGAGCTTGAATCATAAATGGCGTTTTTAAATCATTTTATTGATATTTATAAAAGTAAAAGAGAACGAAGATATTTTTTGTGAGAAGTGAAATGGCTTTTGAAATTTGAGAGCGTTTTTAGAAGAGATGAATAAATATTAAACACACAATAGGTTTCTTTCTAAGGAATTTATTTTTCTTTGAGAGCTCCAACATTTTAAATTCTTTTTAAGTTAATAAATATGAGTCAAAATGTTAAAAATAAACATTTAATGTGACAAAAAATATTTTTACGACTGCGTGTAAGTTATATTTTACATATCTAAAGAATATGAGATAGTTACTGCGTTTGGTGTTTTTCTTTGGAAACTATTTATCTTCCGTTTTTTGCAAAGGGACATGGACTTATTTTTTATAGACTAGTCTTACTTATTCAAGCTTTTTTTTCTTCTGAATTATTTGGTATTTGTATTACTTTTTGTCACATGATTCTTTTTGTTAGTAGTTGCCTGTTGGGAAATACTTTTTCGAACTTTCTGTAAGAAAAGACTGGTTTATTCAATATTCATGCAGTTGACTCCAGTAGCAGTTCAGATCCAGAAGAAAGAAGAAGCCTTTATAAATGTTTTCCCCTTAAAGCTATTCTTCTGTCCTGAATTTGCTCTGCTGTAACGTTTATGGGTAAATAAAAATTGTCACATTATAAGTCAAAAATAAATTATTTAATAGCATATCGCATTTTTTAAACATGCAAACATATGCTACATAAGTGTCAGAAAAAAAGACAGAAAACTAGAAACGGTGCAGCTATAAAGGTTTGGAAATGTAAAAAAACAAATTATTATTGAGGTAATTAATTGAATTATATGTCATGCGGTTTTTTTTCTAGAATACGTTTGAATTATTTTATTTGCTTTACCTTGTAAATAAGTTCAAAAAATATTTATTAGGCATAATAATATCTGAGAAATTTCAAACTATAAAACATAATACTAAAAATACATTGATTTTACTGTATAGATTTTTTGTGTAATTTATTTATTAATTGAACTTGGTAAAATGTGTGTTTTTTTCTTTTAGAAAATATATATATTTACTTTAACTTTAAAAAGCTGATTTTTTAATGTGGAGCGGCATGAAATATTATTTTTACTTTCTCATGAGATATTAAAATAATACTAGTTAGTTCATTATTTCCTTTTCAAAAAAATAAAATAAAAATAAAATAAAATAAAGAGGGATTTATTTTTAGCTAGTTAAGGCTACAGTGGACAAATAAAATTGATTTTTTTCAATTATTGATTTATGTGTCTAAAACTGTGTGCTTGTATTATTGTATATTTACGACATCTAAAAGCATAAACAATACAATTAGTGCAAAATCAATGAATACTTTTTTTCAAATTTCAAATTTAAATATTTTTTTAACAAAATTTCAAAATGTTCCAGGCGTCGCAATTTTTTTTCAAACTTGGAATTTCCACTTAATTTCCAATCATTAGGCATGATGGCACAAAACAATGCATTATATGCAATGTTTTATGAGATAGTTTATAAAAGATGGCTGAAAATAAAATCTTTCAGTTGAAAAAAACATATAAATTTTCATTTTTAGCCATCTTTTATAAAATATCACATGAAACATTGCATGTAATGCATTGTTTTATGCAGTCATACCTGATGATTGGAAATTAAGTTGAAGTTCAAAGTTTAAAAAAAAATTGCAACGCCTGGAACATTTTGAAATTTTGTTAAAAAAAATTTAAATTTGAAATTTGAAAAAAAAAATCATTGTTTTGCACTAATTTGTGTTGTTTATGCTTTTAGATGTCGTAAATATACAATAATACAAGCACACAAAGTTTTAGACATGTAAATCAATAATTGAAAAAAATCCATTTTATTTGTCCACTGTAGCCTTAACTGAGATTGTAAGTAACTGATACAGAACCCTTTTGGACTTGATATTATGGACTATCGGTAACTTGACCCACAATTAACTTGATATGTTTTCGTGTTCCCTTGAGATGTCGAGTTATCGAGACCGTATTCCGATTTTGCATTTTTTCTGCTAAATGCCGCTTTAGTGCCTTTGAAAAAATTGCCTATAACTTTATTGCAGATGAAATGAATTCAGTTTTCTTGAAGAAAAAATGAATGTTTCTTGGAGATGCAATGAGTTCATTACATAACTTCTTAAGCTGAATTAGAATTAAAATAATTACTAATACATCTCCGCTTTAAGCTTGAATGGTAACGAGGAACGTTTTTGATTTTTGAAGACTTGAGAACAGCATCCAGAAACGAACAAAGGTATTAAACACTACAATCTTGCTTCGCCAAACCCAGTGAGAAAAAAATTTGAAATGTTCATGTAAAATGACAAAAAAAACATATAACCATATACAGGTTTATCTTTGTTTCAAGGATGAACTACGAAGTTGTATAATATCGTATCTACAAGAGAGGTGTTAAATTACATAAATTTCATACGAAGATGAAAATGTTCTTAAATATTGAAAAAAAAAATCTTTTTTTTTTTAATTTTTCGATTTATAAGACCATGTTATGAGTTTAAGAAACTTTTAGCAGTATGGAAATATAATTTTATTTCATAAGTAACTCAATAAAGTATAGAAAGCATTACTGAAACAATTAATTAATGATGAAATATATTCTTTCCGTGAAATAAAATTTATGTAAACTAATTTTATATATAATACATGCATAGTTTGAAATTGTATATGACATAGGTTTTGTAAATTTTGAAAAAAATGAACATTATTTGAAGAAAGAAATAAATAAAGAGAAATAGCACATAATTTAAGAACACATAAAACAAAATTGAACAATATTTGCAATAAGCATGGTCATCAAGACTTGTTATCCACTTGAAAAATAAAACTAAATGACATCTTTGTGTAATTAGTAAAATTGGCAACTGACTGCGGTTTTTTTTTTTTCTGTTTGGGCTTAGAAAAATGAAAATATCATTAAAATAACGGGGCAAATGTATCTTGAGGAGCAAAACTTTTATGAAATATAAAGAGCTTTCAAACAATTTCCTTTTGTAATCATATTTAAAAATGTCCGTTCTAAAAATTGATAGTAAAATGTAATAATAGGTTTAAATCACATTAAATGGATCTTCTAACCGAATACTAATGATTACATTCGTTTCTTTCTGTCGATTCTTTTCATTCCAAACATTTGTGCTGTTGCCAAAATGGAAGGCATGACGATCAAAAATGGGGGTTGGCAAGTTATGAACCGTGCCGCGGTATGTCAAATATGCAGTCAAAAAGTATAAGACATTAGTGATCTGTTCCGTTTCTTTTCGCCAAAAACTAATATTTGCCTTCGGTATTTGTAAATGTTAAACATCTTTTCCAGATGAAGAGTTCCCTTTTCTTATATTATAAAAGTCACGTTGCTCCACATTAGGTCAAACACACCACACAATAGTTACACATTTGTAAGCAACATTATTTTTTTTTCGCAAACACTCTTAATATTGAGACAAGTTTAGTAATTGTCATGCTCAGTACATCAAATGACACTTACCTAAAATTTCAAAGCATTGCATGATAAACAACATTGTCATGGACTAGTGTCCCAAATGTAAAATTGATTTAAAAGATAAATCAAAAGCAAAAAAAAAAAAAATGATATAAATCAATGTACCAATAATTATAAATATTTTATTTCTTAGTAATTGTTAAACAATGCAAAAATAAACTGTTTTTTTTACAGTATAATACTGGCAGCCGAGATTCCAATTTAAAACTGTTAAATTCGCAGTAATAAACCATAAATCTATCAATTTTACAGTTTGTTACTGCAAAGTTAGAAACATAGTTATCGCTATCAGTAATCAGTTTATTGTTGTAATATTTAACTGTATTACACTGTAAAAACAACAATATAATACTGGCAGCAGAAGTTCCAGTTTAAAACTGTACAATGCAAGGCTATAAACTAGCAATTTTACAGTTTACAGTTTAGTACTGTAAAAGCAGAAATTTTAAAGTTTGATAATGTAAAATTAGAAATTTTTACAGTTAATTAGTGTAAAATTAGTTGCTTTATACTGTAAATAAACAATCATTTCTTACAGTGTAATAAAAACTGAACAAGCACTGATTCTTGCTTTTTTGGAAAACAAGTAGTTTTAACTTCTTTGTTTGTGTGCTAAATTTACAAACAAATTCAAAAAGTTTCTTTGCAAAATCATTATTATTACTATGAATATTATTTTTTACCTCATTCAATCATTTTGAGTCTTAAAAATTTTACTTGACGTAATGACACATCCATTAAGGACGTCATTTAAGAATAATTACGTCCATGCTTCTGGAAAGAATCAAATCAATAAGGAACTTTGACAAGAAAATCCTCTCTTATATCCTTTTCTGGAGAAAAAAGTAATTAAATCTTTTTCCATGAAAATGTTAATGGCTTTCTGATCAAATTGTTTAGTGTATTCTTAACAATGTGTAGCACATGGCTGGTGCAATTATATTTTAACATATTTAAATAACTGAGCACTAACCCGGAAGCGTAAGTTCTAGTTTTTCTTTTCAAATACACATGAGCTTTGTTCAAGATCTATATAACGCAGCATTTTATCATGCTGCTTTAATTACATTGACAAGTAAAAAATCCTAATGGAAACATGTTACGAAATGTAAACTAGAAAAAATGTAACTCTAAAAGTAAAACATGAAAATGCAAATAATTATGAACCTGTAAAAATGTTTCTGAAAACTAAAATTTAGGACATTAACATGATTTTCGTAATTTTAGTGGCTGAAACTAACGTAAAGATAAAATATGGTTTCTAAGTGACGTCATAAAGAGACATTCAAATTGCTTAGTAAATTTTAATCATACACCGGTGTAAGCGTCTGATTAAATTTCGTATAATGTGTAGAAACTAAGTGTACGGTAAAAAAAATAATGCATGACAAATTGCAAAATAAAACAAGAAGTCATATCAAGAACTAAACGACCCTACTTCCCGTATACCGACATTGACATTATAGCATCTCATCACTATTCTCCTAAATTATCTAAACTGTAAATTGTGGGCAACGTTACATTTTAGCAGTTAAAGCTTATTTCTGAAAACAAAATATAGGTTATACCGACCAGTGAATGAATACTTAAGCGAAATTCGTTTTCAAAAATTAGCATCGTTAAAAATTGTAGTATTTGTCACATGACAGTAAAAACACTTTAGGTGATGTATGAAATTATTTTTAAAATGTTGCGGTAATTTTATGGTTCTGTATCAGGTTTTTGGAGGGGTTGAAAGGTGAAAAAGTGCCTTGACTCAGTGAATGAACACCCCAAACAAAACACAAAAGCATCATTTTATAGCCACTTTCTGTTTAGAAATGTGTAGAATGACGTGCCTACTGCTGATTCATCTAAGAAAAATGGTTTAAAAACTTGTTTTTAAAAGAAAATTACGAGGTGTTCATTAACTGGTAGTGTTCATTCACTGATCTTTGTACCGTACTTTTAAAAAACTTTTCGACAATTTTGACCATTCTCTAGAGGAAGTAATATTTAAGTTGGTGTTAAAAACTTAATATAAATATATGAAGTTTAATTAAAATGTGTAATCCGTAAAGTGAAGAACTTGATCAATATGCAGCAAAAAATGGTTCAAAATAATTAATAACGCAAAAAGCCTCTACTAGTCACACCTTTGCGCGAAAGCAAACTATTTTCAAGTATTGTATCACGTAAGCGAAAGCGTGGATGTTTCATAAAACGACTAAAGTTTCGTCAGTAAATTACAAGCACTTACCTTTAACCATAACAGCAACAAGTATTATTCGGCAGTCTTATCCGTACTCTTGGGAAAATAAAATTGATGAGTGATTCAAGAAAACAAAAATATAGCTCATAAATATTTTATTACGAACAAGTGTGCAATGCTATTTTCTTCTGGATGTGCTATTGGCTTGTGGATAAAATTGATAAAAACAAAGGGAATAAAACACACCGCAGTAAAATAATTAGTCGAAATTTGTTTCAAAAAATAAGGTTTTAAGAATGTGATCCAGGATAAGTTGAAAAGAGTAACTTCTTGCTGATAACTCCCAGAAATTAAACGATTAATTGACTGCTACTCTTGAAAGAAAGACATAGGCAGACGGTGTTTTACTTATTTATTTATTTATTATTTTCATTATTATTATTATTATTATTATTATTATTATTATTATTATTATTATTATTATTATTATTATTATTATTATTATTATTATTATTATTATTATTATTATTATTGTTTTTTTTTTTTTTTTTTGTTTTTTTTTTTTTTTTTTTGTTCAGACGATTTTTTTTCAATAAAATAGAAACATTTTAGTAAGAGAACATTTTAGTATTTATTGATACATTTTCAAAATTATATTTATTTATTTATTTATTATTGGCAACAGATAAAAAATAAAAATTCGAGGCGTTATTTTTTTTTTTTTTTTTGCAAATGATTTGTGTTTTTAATAAACTGTACTTTAGTTTGCTATCTATTTTTAACTATTTTTTGCAAACAATTAAGGAAATTTAGTTTAGAGGAAATACTTTAGCTGAATTGTTTAAAAGGTGCTACAATTTTATCTATACGTTTATTTTCTTTATACGTATTTATTTCATCAGATGAGAGACATATATTTTGTTTTTAGAAATCAGCTTAAAACAGCTTCAAATCCTAAAAATTAATAATAACGTAATAAAACGTAATAAAAAAAAAAAAAAATATATATATATATATATATATATATATATATATATATATATATATATATATATATATATATATATATATATATATATATATATATATATATATATATATATATATATATATATATATTGTGTGTGCCAGCTCAGCTGGCAATTTGGGCTGCTTCACTTTTGAAACTGTACCGTATTTTGGTGTGAAGTCCGACTTCCACAGTACACGCATGCCATAGGAAACCGTTTATGGGTGAATATCAGGATTTAAGTCACCAATGAATTCTTCAAGCACTTTCAAATAAAAACCAAAAATGTTTTTTTTTTTTTTTTTTTTCATACAGCAAACTGCGTCGCACAAACAATCCATGACAAAATTTTCAGGTTTTACTTTAATTTGTGACAATAGAACTCTTTTTATTGCTTCAATGTCATGTCGGCAGCGCGTCACACATTCGAATCGCAAAGTTCAAAAAAATCCTGTGGATTTTAAAACATCGCAGCAGAAACAAATAGTAAAGGAAATAACGTGTTTTATGTTCATCTATGATGATTAACTCTTGTATTTTAGATAAAATGAATTTAGATCGATAAAAAAAGCAATTTCTGCTCGTCACAAGTTTTCATAACATGACGAGCCAGCTTCCGGAATGATAATATCTAGACAAACATTTTTTTTGGGCGAAAAATTATGTTGGGTATAGCTCTAATGTGTGATGTCTCAGTTCCTATAGAAAATTTTCACTTCGGCTGCATTGAATTACAGGTAAGATTTTTTCAATCTTGACTTTTCTGTTTCTACCAAATGAAGTGTCATGTCGGCAGCGGAAATTAAGACACAAAATAAATTAATTTTTCAATCTATTTTTGAATAATGGAAAAGAAACCAACCGTCTTGGGCATAATAAGGCGTTTTTATTTTCGAATCTTTAATTAGTCATGTTCAGCAATCATATTGCGGGAAATTTGTCATGTCGGCAGCGCCAAAGTAGAAGATATTTGTTACGCACCTGATGCGTGAGTAACCGATATTTTTTCACAATTCTTTCTTCGTGTTATGAGTTGAGTTTAAAAGAACAAAGATAATTTCAAGTGCATCGCCAAATTTTTTATAATTAGAAGCAGTTTATTTATTGTTTTTTTAAATGCTTCAGAAAGATTAATTATTCCGCAAAATTTGAGTTTTTAACCAAAATTATTGCCATTTTTCACCGTTTTTTCTCTTACATCAATATTCAGACCTTCGTTCGTAACTACTGCACCTAAAAATATATATATATATATTTTTAAATGGGTAACTTACGAACAGTTTAGTTCAAATCCCCCCCCCCCCCCGCCAAACTCTGTCTTGAGTTAATTTTGTTTTTTAAAGATTGTGTTAAGAATTTTACTGAATTTTTATTTTTTTAACTATTAACCTATTTATCTGTTTGAAAAAAAACTTTGTTGCACTAATTTAAACTTTAACTAACTTTTAATTAGTCTCTAATTTTATTTATGAAACAAAAAAGCGTTCAGGCTGTGGAAATATTATTATATTCTAAATAATAATTTTCTTTTCAAACGTAAAAGGTAGTGAGTGAATGTGTTTACTTTTGTACACTAAGTGTAAAAGCTGTAATATTTGTCAGATCGGCAGCATTATCATCATGTCGGTAACGCTCAAAGACGATAACCCCTAAAGGGGGGGGGGGTAAATTTTCACCTTGACCATGCCCCTAATTTTTAAAAAACATTGTTACTAATGTGTATTTGAAATACCCTATTAATTTTATTTTCTGAGTATCTTCAAAAATTGAAAATTTCCATGGTCAAATTGGCACGTTTCCTGATATTCACCTTTTTAGGGTAGGCAACCCTGCACAACAACACATTTACACAAAGAAAGGACAAGGACAGGAGAGAAAAAGCATATCCATGCCCAAGTCGGGACTCGAACCCGGGACCACATCATCCGTGGCAGACTGCTCTGACCACTAGACAAGGTGGCCGGCATATACATATATACTCATGTGTATATATATACTCATGTATATATATATATATATATATATATATATATATATATATATATATATATATATATATATATATATATATATATATATATATATATATATATATATATATATATATATATATATTTTGGCGTTAAACTCAAAACTTTTACCTAGCTTGATAATGCATCAGTTAACATCGTCCTTAAAGAGTAATTACATTTATGCCTCATTGAAAATTCAAATAACTGAGAATACCTCAGAACAAAATTGTGCCTCTCTTATTTTTGAAGAAAATAACTGAACGCTTTTTTACTAAGCTCTTAATGGATTTCTGCTCAAATTGCTCGGAACTGTCGAACTAAAATTAATTCTAATTATTGTTCAGCATCCGTAAAAAAAGCTACAGTGCTGCACCGTTTCTTACTGATTATAAACTGGAGAGGCCGTTAATTTCTCAATACGAAGATAAAAAAATTAAGACAAAAACTTGAAAAATTAGAGGAGAGGAAACACCGTATTGTTTGATACATAGCTATGGCTAGTTAGTCATATATGTGACTTGTTTGGGATCGTTGAAGCCACATTATAAAATAAAAAGCAACCAACCATTTTGAAAGGAAAAAAAAACTATAAGTTAGTTTCTTATTTAGGAGAACTTTAAAGAACACACCTTTTTTTCGATATTTTTCTTTATTGTTATTTCTTTACTGGTAAGGAGAAAAAATACCGTGCTGTAGTTAGTGATTTTTTTTTTGTTGTTTTTAATTACTGAAAAAGATCCACAAAAAAGCAAAATAAATAAATAAGTAAGTAAATGAAAGATCCATATATATTATTCATTAAGAGTTTTATCGGCGAAGTTTTTTTTTTTTTTTTTTTGAAGGAGATCCGTGTTAATGTTTAATACTTGCATTTGTCTTAAATTTATCCGTAGACATAAAAATGTTTGTTTTTTTAATTGTTCAAAACTGAAGAGATAAGTTGTTCAATTAAAAAATTCAAAAACGGGAATTAGGTGTATCCCTCTAGATATTCTAAACAAAATAAAAAGGCTGTTCGAATTGTTCGAATTGGACTCTTCATTTAAAAGTTATTGTGGACACACTATTACTATTCACTATTCAAAGTTGAACTACAAATTTAATAAAATTGATTACTTTATCACATAATATTGTAGCGTTTGACCTTACTGAACGGTGAACCAACCGCAGATTGATTTAGAGATATTAAAGATCAGGTCTATTCCATCTGTAGGTAGCACAAGAGTTAGGCGGAACAAGTAGTTCAACGTATTGGTAGGAAACAATTACCACGCAACTAATGACAGAAATGGGAATACTCGTAGAAACTATTAACTATGCAAATGGTCCCGAGAAGTTGAGGGATTGCACATCAACTCCAATAATTCCCCTTCAGTCATCCCGATTTGCTATTAAGTGTCCCAAATTTATGAAAAAATAGTAGTATTATTTTTTTAATTTGTGATGTTGTTATCTAAATATTTAATCTGTATTCCTTAAACTATATAAACATTATTTGTTTTTAGTATAATATACTTGTATCTTTGTTTGTTTTGTGTTCTTGACTGATTAACGTTACATCTTTTTGCTTCTGGGCTATGCAGAAAAGTAATATCTGCCTTTTTACAAAATTTAGCTATTGTCACAAGGTAAGTATTTATAATATATAGGGTGAAGTGGGGTAATTGCGTACTTGGGGCAAATGTGTACTCATTTGAAAAAAGGAGGAAAAACTGAAGCTAGCTGCTATCTAGTGGCACCATTTGGAAGCCTGTATGTTAGTGATCACTTCTCAGATGGCTGCACCTATGTCCAGATAATAAATCTTTATCAATCTGCCTCCATTTCGTCAGGTGTTTTTTTTCGTTGTGAATCACATTTTGTGGACTTTTGTTTACAGTGCTGCAGGATCACCATTTTCAGCTAAATTTGATTAGTTCTTGGATAAATCACTTGAAGGTAAGTTGTTTTCCTCATTAATGGCTGCAGAATAGTTGAATTAATGTTTACCTATACATACTGTTGGGGTATACATTTACCCCGGTTTGTTTTCAGTCACGGGGTAAATGTGTACTTTTTCCTGGGGCAAATGTGTACTACAGTAAACATTTACCCTAAGCAAAATTTACATAGAATATACATTCACCCACTCCTTATTAGACTTTTACAATCTTATTAGGGCGTATATTTTTGTTCCCAAATGTTTGATTGACCTCCTCACAATAAATTAATTGAAAAAAAATGGAGAAAACACTTTCGTTTACCCCCACTCTGAAGATATTAGCGAAATCGATGGCAATGCTATTGTCACCAAGCTTCCAGAGCCATCTGAGGGAAAAAGAGGTGTTTTGATATTCCCAGCTAAATTTTCCTCCTATAACATGGGTTAGCAGAGTTGCTGAAGGTCTCACTCAAGTTTGCTATTCTCATTTTGGCCAGGACTCGCCGCTATAATTCCTTTTTTTTACATTCCAAGATACAAATTTAGGCATGTTCTTTTCAATTTTGCTATTAAAGACGTTTTTTCCCCTTTAATCCTATGCTTTGTACTTTGTTTTCACCTTTGTAAACTGTACCAATTAAGAGAGGACAGAAGGTGGGCAACAAAAAAGTGCATAGCTTCCGCTGGAGAATTCGGAAATAAAAAAATCATACACAGAATTTTTTGTCCTTAACTGCTCTTTTGTACTTATTTGGCCCAACAGCAAAACAACTGAATTGTATAGGATTTTCATGCGGCGTACACATTTGCCCCAACTTGTGGGGCAAATGTGTACTTCAGAGATGGTTTTAAAAACATAGCAATACAACAATGAAAAAAATAGTTTTTTTAAAATTCTTTGGGTGATTTGTAATCTA
Source organism: Uloborus plumipes (assembly GCA_038373865.1). NCBI lineage: Eukaryota > Metazoa > Arthropoda > Arachnida > Araneae > Uloboridae > Uloborus > Uloborus plumipes. Next base: position 85,893 of record JAXGGA010002522.1, read on the forward strand.
GAGAAACGCCGTTAAAAGATGATATAAAAAAAATAAAATTCTGAACACCCCCCTCCCCACCAGAGACTTAACCCTCGTGGGTCCCTCCCATTTCAGTTACACTCAAGACCCTTGGGGTCATAAACGACCCCAATGCTTCCTTTAATTAATTCATTATAATTATTGAATGTTACATGCATTTTTTAAGTTCACACACTTTTTAATGCTAAAAAAAATAAAAGATACAATTAAAGTAAAATTTAGTTTATGAATTAAAATTATAATTTTAGAGCAAAACTTACAATAACTGTAGATTTATTTACATCTGTTACAGACCTGAAAAAACATGATTTTTTGCAAGTGAATTTCAAACACTTATGACATTTTTCAATGCATTTTCTGTCCAGTTCTCTTGGACAAAAGTTGCAACGTCCTCTTTTTTTGGCCTTCTGGGGAAGTGAACCCAAGGGTCTTGTGTGCAAAAAATGCAATTTGGGAAAAATAAAACACAATAATAGCATTATTTTGAATAGAAAACTAGAAGAATAAAAGCCACAAAATGCCATTAAAAACAAATGGTTGATTAATAAGATATATTAAACAGAAATTGCATTGGGGTCACATATGACCCCAAGGAACCCACGAGGGTTAAGAAAATGAATTTCGTCAAAACAGGTACACAATTACCCCACTTCACCCTACCCATCTTCACCTGTTTTCAATGGTATGGTAAGTTTTATGGTAAAATTTTTGAATGCGCAATACTATCAAGAAAGTCAACAAAACAGAAATTGAATCAAGTACATGGAGGCGTATATATCCTTAAAAATCAGTTTGTCATTTTTTGCTCAACTGCAGAAACGACTTTTACTTTCGCACGGAAGTAGAGCAAATTTGATCGTCTTTTACGAAGCAGCTACTAAGTTTAGAATTGGAGATACTTATCACATGCGCTAAAAACACATGCGCTAAAATATACTTCGAATATATATCTGCTGTTGATAAAATGAGATTGTCTTCTTTGTCTCTTGAACAAACAAAAATAGTAATCAAGCAAAAAATTACCTCGGCTTTTCTTTTAAAAACAATAACCCGTACTTGATCGTAATTAAGTCACTTAGGGTTAATATTTAATCAATAACCACATTTAATTCGATTCCGGCAACGGATTACTTTGCCAATTACGAGAGAAATATCTCGCCTACGAAATATATTTAATAATGCGGAGACCTCAAAAGCTCTCTTGGAATGACCTTTGCTGTTGAGTGGCGCTTTAAGTAATTGCTTCCTGGAGAATAATTGAATTTTTCAAATGTAATTTCTGTTCAATTAATCAGACTATCTTGCTTAATCCCTAAGTAGGAGTACCATTAGAATATGTTTGCTGGTGAAAAAAGAAGCAGACATGAGCATATTTCAGTTCGTTTAAAGTTATATGTAAATGAATTTTCCCAATACGTGTAATTATGGATGAGTTTTGGACACACCTACAATTTAGAAGTGGATAGTGTTTGTAATTTACACCGTTACTTTGAACGATGATGAGTTTGGTTTAGTTACGAAAGTATATGCACTCGTCGGAGTTAAATATAAGGGTGTGGTTAAAATTAATCAATTGAAACTCAGAGGCTCAAAGCTTTGGTTATATCAATTGCATCCGAATATGTCTACTGAAAAGTGGAAACACAAACAACGTTTAGAAAAGAAGAAAAAATAAGGTATATTATAACCGCGCGCGAAGTATGTGTCCGTTCTTATTTGAAAATTTCCTTTTATCGTTTTTTTTTTTTTTTTTTTTTTTTTTTTTTTTTTAATATTTCAATGTGAAATGAACACTCTTGCTCTGTTGTCGTACCACAGTACCCTCCTAGTTTAATCGTTTGTATAAAAAACCTTACTACTTTTCTAAATCCATACGGAGGACAACATTTTACTCGTGTGTTAATGCAATTTATATATTTCTTTAAAAAATTCAAATCTGAAAAATGTCGAACTTTTCCAAATAATACATATACATTCACTTATCAAAAACACCAGCGTAAGAACGGATTTTCTGGGGAGCCACGAATGAAAGTCGAACAGTATGTAATTAATGTTACTTACTGTATTGTAATCATATTCTACTTGATAAATGGATTTTGAAATTTACCTAGATGATTCAATGAATAATACTGTAAAGTAAGGGGTCAAGATAATTTTTACAGAAGAAAATAGTGAAGAAAACAAATCCCTGAAATACTACAAATAATCTACTTCCTTTATTATTAATACTTTTTCTTATTTACTTTTGGTAGATTTTTTTTTGCCGGAGATCGTTGCTGCATCTTCTTTCTGAGAGGAATTTAAAATTTCGGTGATTACGATCATTCAGGCAAAACGGAATAGGATGTGTGGGTTGAAGTATGAAAAAATGAAGAAGAATATTTCGCTAAAGGTAAATATTTGCTGAAGCTGTTGGTATCGAAGACGGAGTCCATGAATGACAAGTATTTTCCTAGATAGTAAAAAATAGCAAATATTTAAAGACATATGCAAATTTTTAAAGCATTACCTTGCCATTTTATCGAAGGGGATGATAAATGATGTTATTTGATTCCCTCGCACAAATAATGTTTATACACTTCACTTCTAAGGTACAGTGTAGCACATAAAAATTCAAACTTCTGGTAAGTCTCAAGAGTTTGAATTAAAAAAAAATAGATTTACGAAAACTCAGTTTTTTTTTTATTTCATAGGTTGCTGCTTTATTTAGAATATTGATTATTAATATGATTTTATAAAAAAGGGAAGAAAAAAAAAGAACGTCGAAGTTAATAAAAATGCAACGTCTCCATTAAGGGGACAGTGAACCTTCGCATTCGAAAAAAATCTGCAAAACTTTCGATACTTCAATTTTTGCTCAAAAATAATTGTCATATGATAGCCGGGAAATGTCTATGATAGCTGGGAAAAAATGATTTTTTCTCGAGTTACTAGCACAAAGTTTGTAAACGAACGACCACGCCCGCTTTTTGACAGCTGTCATTTTTTTTTCAGCTGCACTTATTTGTAATTATAATTACTACTAATTATTTTTTACTCACCAAATATCGTTTATATATTTCAATTTGGCACCGAAGATTTAACTGTAACTGTCATGCATTGTTCTATTTTTTGTTATTCGCTGATTGTGTGCTGTGAATTTGCTTATAAGTTCGTCTGCTGTCGAACTGCCCAAAAAAAAAAAAAAAAAAAAAAGAACTAATCTGTTATTAGTAAAAAAAAACCGAAAAAACGACGTTTAAAAACACAAATAGATGAAGTTAAAATTGGCGAACATGTTTCAAAAGCATAAAGCTTCCTTCTTCAGCGCCAAGCAAGAAATGGAAAGAAACAAAGTGCCGGGAGAGTTTAAATAGCAAAGGAGCAAAAGCTAGGCCAATCAGGTGTCAGCGTGTGCCAAGCCCTGATTTGGCGTTGCGTTGTCAGAAAATTTAAAAGCATGAAGTAAAATTGGCGAGATATGTGAATTTTTATGAACACGAAAGGCTTCTAAGAAATCCTACTCGCCAACAGTCTTAGAAGCCTTTCATGTTCATAAAAATTTAAGTAATATTTGTAACGAATCTTTTGCAGTTCCACACATCTCGCCAATTTTACTTCATGCTTTTAAATTTTCTGACAACGCAACGCCAAATCAGGACTCGGCACACGCTGACACCTGATTGGCCTAGCTTTTGCTCCTTTGCTATTTAAACTCTCCCGGCACTTTGTTTCTTTCCATTTCTTGCTTGGCGCTGAAGAAGGAAGCTTTATGCTTTTGAAACATGTTCACCAATTTTAACTTCATCTATTTGTGTTTTTAAACGTCGTTTTTTCGGTTTTTTACTCATTTTAACACAAAGTGAACTGCTTTTAATAATCTGCAATTAGTTTATATTATTATACTAGTTCTTTAAGTCTTATTCATTAGCCATTAATTAAAAAGATTACTGTTAGGTATTATTTATGTGCAAGCTACTATTAGTAAAGGTTATCACTGTCACCTGTAAGTTAGCATTAATATAATTACTGTTTATTATAAGTTTATAACTGTTGATTAGGGTGGAGCGAAAAAAATGAATTTTTGATTTTCGTCAACGGGTACCTTTCATTTACTGTGAATGAGGATAAGTAACAATTCTGTAAAATATTTCACTTTTGCGACGTCATCTTTAGTCTGCGCATTTGGCCTAAAGTTTTAAAATTTTAGATTTTGTTTAGATTTTTCAAATTTTTTAAAAAAATATTGCAAATGATAAAACTAGTGACGGGTGGGTATTAAATGGAAGAAAAAAGTTTGAAATATACAAGAAATTTTTAAAAATCATTTCAGATTATGATTTCAGTCTGCGCATTAGGCCCAAAGTTCATCAAATTTTCAGAAATTTCCGATATTTTCAATATTGAGCACACATTTTATAATTCAATATTTCCTCTCAATATTTACTAAAAGTGCCTTCAAAACATTTTCTTAATCATTTTGTTGTTTCTTTGAACTACTCAACTCTATGCTTGCTCATTGAAATTACCCAGGACTCACCACGAGGAAGTGGCCGCACTTTGGGTGCCACTCGCGCTCCCCTTGCTTCCAACCGATGAGAGCACACATTTACATTTTTTAGACCAGTCAGAAACAATAAATTGTTTCTTTGAGTAGGAAATTGTTTGCATTGGTTTTGATGGATGCACTACAAAGACAGGAAAATAAAGGTGTAATACGGAAACTGGAAGAAAGACTTGGTAGACCTCTGTAATGGAACACTTGCCAATTACATTTGAATGAACTTAATTTGCTGCATTTTTTGCAAAAGCTAGATGGACCTACCAGTGGACCAAAGTGATTTTTGGGCCTGTTAGACGAAGCTAAACATGTTATACTTTCAAATCAGGTTAATATGAACCTATAGAATTTGTCATTGATCAGATTGATTTTGAAACTAAAAACGGTTCAAGTACTGAGCAACAGTAACTTCATGAGATGAGCAAGGTAGTTTTGACTGGGAAAATATCCAAAAAAAATGTGAAACGGAAGTCCAAGACAGCTTTCCCTAGTCAGATGTTGACTACAGCAAACAATCTTTAGGCTATAATTTTTAAAAGAGTTCATAACTTTCGCGGGTAAAAGTGTCCTTGCTCTTTTAGGATGGAGTACAGACGTTACTAATTTAGCTATGAATTTATGTGAGATTTTAAAGATTATTTCTCCGGGAAAAAGCAGAAAATTGTATTTACATCTATTCAAAACAATATATACTTTGCACCCAAGAGATATGCTGTTATCAAATGTATGTATGTTTGTTCTTATACAAATCCAGTTTTCGTCGGATTTTCAACAAACTTGGCACATAGGTTCCCTGATGCATTAGAATTCTCATAGGCAGGGGTTTTAAAATTAAATAAAAATCGAAAAAGCTCAAAAATCAAATCTTTTGTCTCAAAATGGCCATTTTCTTCAAATTTTGAATAGGTAGAGTAATAGAGATAAGACTTTAAGCACACAAATTGATAAAATGTGACACATTTAAATAGGAGTATTTTCCTACAAAGATTACGATTAACAATGAATTATCCATTTAAGGTTCAACTATTTCTTTTTAGCATGAAATAAGTTTTTATATTCCCATGTGGATAGAATTCATTCAAATATTTTTAGAGCTATGTTGTATTAATAAGTACCCGGGAACGCCGGGAAATAATCTGGTTAGTTCATAAGAGAAAGCACATAAAGAAACTTGTTTTAAATCGTATTATAAACGCTCAATCTAGCAAGCAAACAAGTGAGAACGCTTCAGATCCCAAAAAATAGACAAAAATCTATTTTCATACATTACATACATAAATCGAAAGTCAGTATACATCGATATGATTTCTTGCCATGATGTGGAAATTAGAAAGCTACCTTTTACAGGTAATTTAACAACACAATATTTACAAAGATTATGGAAGCTGAAAATTTAAATATGATTTCTGAATGCCCTCTGTTTAAACTGCCATTCAAGACTCAATCAGTTGAAAGAGCTGTCAAATAGGTCTCAAGCTCTTCAAAATTGGTATGTAATCACAGGAAAAGAAAAGTTTAGTAAAAGCGAGGATATCTGACAGAAATATTGGATCAATTTACGACACAAAGGAACAATTTAACTGTGAAAGACGTATCTAAGAAATGTATATACGTTCTTGCATTGGTTTAAAGGAAGGGTTCAAGTGTAGGACAAGAAGTGTGGTCACCTTCTCGTGGTGAGTCCTGGGTAGTTCCACATGAGCTAGCGAAGAGTTGCAGGGTTCAAAGTAATAACAAAATGAATAAAATCAAGTTTGAAGACACTTCAAGTGGATATTGAGAGGAAATACTGAGTTTAAAAATGTCGAAAATATTAGAAATTTTGCGAAATTTGATGAACTTTGAGCGCAATGCACGAACTGAAATAATAATCTAAAATGGTTTAAAAAAATTCTTTGTATATTTCAAACCTTTTTCTTCCATTTAATAACCACCCGTCACTAGTTTTATCATTTGCAATATTTTTTTTTTAAATTTGAAAAATCCAAAAAAAATCAAAAATTTCAAAACTTTAGGCCAAATGCGCAGACTAAAGATGACGTCGCAAAAGTGAAATATTTTACAGAATTGTTACTTATCCTCATTCACAGTAAATGAAAGGTACCCGTTGACGAAAATCAAAAATTCATTTTTTTCGCTCCACCCTACTGTTGATTATTGTTATTTAGTAATTTTGTGGTTACCATGATGTACTAAACTTCGAATGAAGCAGTGAATTTTCAATGCATTCAATTCGTTCTCGCTGATGCTGGGAGGCAGTTGACTGGCATTAACCCCCCCCCCTCACACACCGTTGCTGTCGAGCGGAGCACGACAGGGTGCTCACTTGTCAGCATAACGTCATGCTCGTCACTTTTGAATCATACCTTGTAGATTTAGCCATTTTCCTTTGCTTTGCTGTTGCTTTTTTTCGTTAAAAAATGTCTCCAATGCTTGTATTTAGAAAGGACAGATTACTTACATTAGTTCAGTTCATGGTTGGCTATAATGTGGATAAATAACAAGAAGTTGTATTTTTGTATATTTTCCTCAATAGCGTAAGATTGTTTTCTCCTTAAAGTTAATGTAAAAAGTGGGGTTAAAAAAAAACACAAATAAGATAGATCGAACTGAAGCAGAAAATGTAGTTTTAATTTGTTAATCAAATACGTTAGTTCATATGGGCGGAAAATAATGACATGGAGAGGGGGTACTGATAACTTAAAATTTAGAAGTGTTTGCTCACTAAAAATGTAGTTTATGTTCTCTCTTTTTCTTCTCCTTTTTTGTTTCTTTTTTATTAATTTTTTGCATATTTGCATGGATAAGTTTTTTCGTGTGTGTCATTGATAAAGGATACAAACTTAAAAAGAAACAGCTCAACTATTCAAAGTGTTTATTACAAAGAGAAGTTTTAAATTGAGTTCGATGATGAATATTCATGTGCTATTGTTGTCCAGTTTCTTGGAAAGTATGAATATTTCTACAATTAATTATGAATATTCATGAGGAATTAATGGGTAGATTGTCATTAGAAAGCTTGTACTTCTTCAGAAAGAATTTGTAATTGTTTTCAGTTTCCTTAAAGTTTTGCTGCTTTCGTATGATATCTCATTAGTGGTTAGAAAATGTATCCTTAATTGAAGACAAGTATTTCCATTCAGTTTTCAGTCTTAAGTTTAAAAAAGGTGTTAAGAAATAAAACTAAATTTTGCTTGTTTAAAGATATAAAAAAACATCCAAGAAAAAGTTTTATTACATTGTTAAACTGTACTTCTACACTATATGAAAACATTTCTTTTTTTTTTTTTTTTTTTTTTGTGAAATGAGACGCTACACTTCAACATCATGAAATGTTAAAAACTGAAAAGTACGAATTATAGTGCGATGTTTAAACGTGCAATGAAAATATGACAATAATAATAAAACTAGAGTGCTTCCAAAAGTTACGCATTTGACATTCAATAAGATAAATGTTTGATAATAATAATACAAATAAAATTTCCTTCCTGTACCAGCTAACTGCCTACTGTATTTATTTATTTATTTTTTGAGCGACGTAAATGGTAAACGAAATGTTTCCACACACAAAAAAGGACACGTGTATCTGATAAACATAGATCAAATGTTGATTTAAACTTTTTTTTTCCTACGGAGAAAGCTGTGCGGGTGCTATTTTTATAAAAAGGTAAGTAATTTTATGCGGCCACACTCCGAAGGAAAATAATGAATAGAATATATCTTGAGCGGCATACTTCTGGAATTCTTTTAGGAGAGGAAAGACGTGCGTTATGATTTTTTTTGTAATCAATGGTTCCATTACTGTGGCGAAAAATATGCAAGCGTACTGCATAGAAATTTTTATAAAGTTTACAGAATATCAGTTTATGATTAAGTTGTCTTCCTGTAGTTATCTAGATTAAAATCCTAACAATGCAAGTCTCGTCTTTTGACCATTCTATTGATAACTTGTTAAATCTAGTCGACATTAGGTTAACATCCAGTTACCACCCTCTTACCATCTATCACCATTAAGTTATTATTCTATTACACCCTGTTACGAGAGCCGGCGTCTCAAAATAAAATTAATTTCCCTCACTCCGCACTTTTCCCCTAATGGTTGTCATAGTTACGGCGCATGGGCTTTTTACCCACTAAGCTTTTGCAACAATGGTTGAATGCAAATGGTTAAATGGTTTTGCGCGGGCCAGCATGAAATATGAATCACACATGTAAATCCAGAACGTACTGATAAATTGATTTGGATAGACAGACGCGTTACTACTCAGAATACTGCTGATTCATTAAGCTTTGTCCATAGCTCACTGCAAGGAATAGTTGATGTTTTGAAATGTCACAAAACTTGTATAAAGTGGGTTTTCACTTTCCAGTTTTCCACTTTAAAATAGTTTGAAAATCACGGCTCAACAAGTAAAGTCTTACATTTTTTCAAAGTGGTTTTGATCCTTGAGTTCAAAGAATGCTCAAACTAGTCTTAATTTCTTTTGGTTATGCAAATTTCCTTTTAGCTGCAGAGTTGCGTTCTAAAGAATTTTCAAACGTTTTTACCTTTTGTGTAGTTGACACATTAAAAAAAAGATATTTACATTTGAAGTTTTTTAACCACATAAAGATAAGAACACGAAATAGTGCAGCAGATATATGACAAAAAAAAGTAGAATTGTGCCTTTAATGATAGAAGCATATAACTTGGTGTGCATATACAACGTATAATCACGAGTCATTTTGGATACGCGGCCATCTGAGATTTCGAATATTTCAGTAATGGCGGACGTTCGAAATAGTGGCCTCTGAATATATTTTATGTGCTTCTTTGTTTCGATATTCACAAGGTTAATAGCGTACGTTACGAAAAAAATCTTGGAATTTAATATCCTTGTCTATTAAAGTTCTATTGCATTGTGTATTTTAAGCAGATTTTAACTTTTACCGCAAGGGGGCGCTTTATAGTTCATTTTTAATCGTCCAAAATGCGCAACAGATATGTGACCAAAATTGATGGAATTTTGTCTTCAATAGTAGACGCTTACAAATTTAGATAAAGATAATAAATATAAACTCATGTTTGTGAAAATTACAACACCATGAAGGAATCGTCATAATTGAATGAAATTTAATACACAGCTGAGTGATAGTGGTACAAAAAAATGATTAAACTTAGAATGCCAACAAATAATTAAAAAATATTGAAATTAGTATTTTTTGTAGCCAGCACGCGCTGCAATAAGTGCTGCTACGCGACGTGGCATGGAGTCAAACAAATTTTTAATGTCTGCCTGATCAATAGCATTCCATACTGTTTGTATGCGTACCCAAAGTTCGTCTGTAGAAGCAACAGGACGAGGATTACGAATGAACCACCCACCAACGAAATCCCACACATGTTCAATCGGCGAGATATCTGGGGAATACGCTGGGCAGGGAAGAAGTTGTACTTGCTGCGATGCAAGGAAGGATTAAACTGTCCCAGCGACATAAGGGCGGACATTATCCTGCTGAAATACAGCGCCAGGCAAGCCTTGAAGGAAGTTTGGGGCTGTAGAACTTCACTGATGTCCCGGTTGGTGTTCAGGCTACCCACAATTCGTAGCAATTGAGATCGTCCGTGATATGATATGGCACCCCAGACCATGACTACAGGTGCTCGTCCACTGTGACGTTCGATAATGCACTCTGGAAGGTGGCGTTCACCGGCATAGCGTCGAATGCGAATGCGGCTATCATGGTGCCACAAATTAAAGCGAGATTCGCCAGAAAACACAACATACTGCCAATCAGCACGGCAGTCCATATGCTGATTAGCCCATTGTAGCCACAGGTGGCGATAGTTTAGCGTGAGCGGGATCCTGTATTATAAAGGAGTCCTTGTGCGCAGTCCACGCTGCATCAGACGTCTACGAATTGATGAAGCACAGGTTGAAACACTTGTAGCTGTTGACCACTGCGCTGCCAGTTGTCTGGAAGAAACTGTACGGTCCGTCAGTATCAGGTGTCTATCATCGCGCGCTGACGTCACTTTTCAGGGTCCACTCCCGGATTTCCGAGCTGTCCAACACTCGTCCGTCGATCCTCCCCCGTTTAAACTCCGTAAGTTGTTGAAACCTCGCTCTTTTTCGTCGAAGAGGCATAAGCAACGTCTCATCTAACGTTTATCACAAGCAGATAACCACCTATAACCATACACACCTTGCTGCAGCCGTCTATTTATTTGGATAAATCTGGCGTTCAGAGAGCGCTGCTCAGCGTACGCATGCGCTACGTGTCTAAAATTCTAATCATTTGCATATCATACCCTACTTTGAATTGCTGAAAATTTCAGCCCATTCGCATAAGTCCTTCATGGTGTTGCAATTTTCACAAACATGAGTTTATAATTACGAGGAGCACACTCTTTATGCATGAAACAACAATAACTCTGTATAGTTTTAACAGTTGTCATTTAACATGATTTAAAAAGGTTTGAAGGAACTCTAAAGATATTCAGAGAAAGCTCTGGATTTCAATATCCTCTCTCTCTCCCTTTTGGATATCAGTTCTCTGGTTGTGAACCGGAGCCTCCCCCCTCACTCAAAACCTTTACCCTTTCTTCCACCCTTTTCAAAATGTTAAATTCAATAAATGTTTACTTCATTGCTTATACAATGCAGGTTATTGAAAATATAAAGACATTTGCATATATGATAAAACAAGGAAATCAACTAAAAATGTTCAAATTTGGAGAATTTGTGAAACTTTGAGAAGCTGTATCTCAAAAACTATTACAGCTAACAAGTACATTTTGGTATCAACTTGTAGCAAATTTAATGTAGTTTAAATATGTAATGTATGATTTTTGTCAAAAACGTGCTCTTCCATGGTCAAAATGGGGAAATTTCGAAAAAGTACGAAAATTTAGCAGTTTGACGGCTGCCATTACTCTAATAGACGAAATCTCAGATGGCCGCGTATCCAGAATTAAATCATTTGATGTGTAGTATACGTATGCCAAGTTTCATGTTTCTATCATTAAAGGCACAATTCGGTCACATATCTGCTGTACTAAAAATGTAATGCAATTATAAAATGTTCGGGTGTTTTCCGGAGCTTGTAAACAAAGTGCAGTTTAGCTAAAAATATTTTAATGGAAACAAGTGTTTGATTCCCAAATAAAAAAAAAATCATTTTAAAAATGTAACAACAATAATAAGAAGAAGAAGAGGAAGAAGAAAAAGAAAAAAAAATGATGATAATGATGACGGTGAACGAGACAGGTATAGGAAACTAAATCACAAGATATTTATAGAAATTCAAATATCTTCACGTTTTTATATAGTGTTGACAACCTAATTTTGACAATAAAATAATATAGATATAGAGTAGAAAGATAATATGGATGCAAATTATTTTCACGTCAAAGAAAGAATAATTTTATTTTAAGAAAAGTTAATCATAATTGCTATGGTAACATCAAACTGAATGTAATTAATTTCCACTCGTTTCTTGCAATAAAAATAGATTACCAGTTAAGAAATAAATTGAATTTGAATTCTATTGAGAAGGAATATTTCTCCATGGAAAGTACGGGAGGATAAGATTGCTGCTAAGAAAACTTTATTTATATTGAATAAATGAAATTTATTTTCTTAACTTTCAGCATTTTAAAAAGACGACAAATCCATTAAAGTAAACACTTTCTATGCAAACGAAAATTTTTTAGATCTTTGAAATTCGGTGAACGCATGAGTTTTGGACACGGCAATGCTATGTCATTCCCAAGTTCCATTGCTTTCCAACTGCTTTATTTTAGAAGTTCTGAAACGTTTAGCGGAAAAAAGTCAGTATATAAAAGATCATTTAAATGTTACATACTAGTAAAAGCTAATGATCGTAATGAAATGTAAGCCTAATGATTTCATATTTATGTTTAATGTAATGGTTTATATGCTGATTTTTTATTTAATGAAAAATTATAACTTTCTCCACTAATTTTAAATTGAAGTTTTGCATGTTTGTATCATTAATCTTCTGAAGTCCTGTATTTCATTGTCCAATGAACCGTTTTTTTAAATATTAAATATGATAGCTTAAAATGCTTTCAATAGTGACACAAACTTTGTCACAATATCAATTTTTGCTTAATAGTGTAATGAATGAAAGGAATGTATTGATGTATGCTCTAATTTTAGATTTTTTTCAATAGTTGCATTTCATATGTGCAGTCTCGTACGACATACTATGAGCACAAGCAAGTCTTGCTAAAAGAACTCTGGTCTAGGAATTTGAGAGGTACTATCCGAGGGCTTTCCCCCAGTGCTCACCCCTTTTCTTCTATTATGTCTGTACTTCAGAGGCAGAATTACGTCCAGTCGAATCCGCTTAATGGAATATCCCGCTTAATGTAATACATTCTCAATGTACCGAACCGTAGTAAATCATTTCTGTGTTAAATTTCCCGGTCAAAGTAATACATTTTTTGAAGCAATCCCGGTTAAAAGAATAATGTTTAGCCATGCTGATGTCGATGTCTTCCAATCAGATTTCTCATCATTGTTCTTTATAGGAGGAATGTGAAGCGTATGGACGGTTTCCAAAGAATGGTGAAATGGTGATTCCTAGAATTTTGAAGGGAATGTTTCCCTGGTGTTCGATACTTTTTGTCGCCCCACTGCGTGTAGTGTTCCTTCTGTTACATTCCCCTATTCAAAGAATGAACAAGTCTCCATCTGCTCCTCTAGGGACCTAAAAGAGAGATGAGAGAATAAGAGAGAAATGTGAAAATCAACAAGTAGAAAGGATCGGGGAAGATGACCAGGCTGTGACAAAGCTCTTCCTAGAAGCGCAACGGGAGTCTCTTGCGGTTCTGAAATCATTTTCCAATTTCGCTTCGGTTGTGCTTGTCTCTTTATAATGTATTCTAGACGAAAATATCTTACTTCAAAAGAAAAAGTGAATTTTATAAAATAAGCAAGTGCTAATAAATGTACAAAGTTACAACTTGCAACAAAGTTTGAAATATCGATCTCCGCGTGTTAATAACGCTTGTAATATTATAAGACGTTTCTTGGAAATGAAGCCTAATGTTTCACTTGTTTAACAAACTAGAAAATCAAGTTACTGACTTGATGCATTCACAGAGCAATAAACATTCCTAAATGTCCGACTTCTTTAGCAACAAATAAATGAGTAATATAAAACGTAATTTTTCAAAATTGCTGCAAATATATATTTTAAAAAAAAAATAAGGTCATTTTTTATTCTATTTCTAAATTTTAATGTATTTAAAATGTTATTAATTAATATGTTTAAAGTAAATTATTAGATATTTGCTGATAAATATTCTTGTGGTTAAGGCAATTTTTAATGATTTCTTAGTTTAAATGCAATTTTAAACGTCGTGTTATGGGATCCCGGATAATGGAATATCCCGCTTATAAGAATAATTTTTCGTGGCAAATTGACTATTCCATTAAGCGGGCTCGACTGTAAATCCAAAAATTGCGATTTTAAGGTTATTACTGCATTGTATGCAGAATCTTATTCCGTGTTGAGCATGTAATTGTGCATCTATAATGCTCAAAATCCTGCATATGTCTTTACCAGTAAAAGAAAGCTAGTACTTACGTTTATCTGCACCAGACAAACGTTTTTCATTTTTCCTGCAAAGTAAGAATGATGTGACTTAAGATAGTCTGGCTATAAGGTAGATATATAGCAACCTGAAAAATTTGGCATTATAATAAGTTGGGGTACTACGCAAAAACTCATTACATTCCGATTGAAATTAGTACCAGTCAATGATCATGTAATACGGATAACTGTGTTTTACTCACTTAATTCGACTTTCTGATATTCTGTACTTTAGGTGAGAACAAATAATTTTGCAGTATGTGTAATATTTCAGAAGTCCTAAAACACAATCCGTAGCAAGAAGTTCTGTCAAGAACTAAACCAGCCTACTTTCCCGTACATGGTCATCGGCATTCTAGCATCTGATCATTGTTCTCTTAATTATCTGAGACTAAAAATTAGGTCAAACATACCTTTTTAGCACTTAAAGCTGATTTCTAAAAGCAAAATATACCCCTCTCATCAGATGAAATAGACACATAAAAAGTAAATAAATGAATAAATAAAGTTTTGTTGCACCTTTTAAAGAATGTAACTGTTACAGTTCTTCCGTAGAAAAATTCCTCAATTGTTTTCAAAAAAAAAAAAAAAAAAAAATTAAAAGTACAAAGTACATTAAAACACATTTTATCAAAGAAAGGGAAAAAAAAAGAAAAAAAAAACTCGTCCGTTGATAAAATGTCTCGAATTTCACTTTTAATCCGTTGCCAGTTGTTAAATACAAACAAAGAATAAAACACCCTTGTGAATGAAACATTTTTATTACAAAAAAAATCGTCTGCCAAAAATAATAATAATAATAAATAAATAAAATAAAACAAATGAATAAATAAACAAAAAATCGTCTGCACAGTCAGTCATTTTTTTCTGAGCCTGCATTTCCGCCATGTTTGCGGAGTCGGAGTCGGAATCAGAGTCCTCACAGAAGATTACTCAGAAAAGTACTTTGCAAACATTATTTATCAAAACCATTTTCTTACAAAGTTAGTTTGAAGGAAATCCGACTTTAAGTTCAGGATCAACATTCAACTTAACCCATTAATGCCTAACATTTTTTTTTCAACGATACTTTGTATACTGGTTACAAATAGTGTATATTGGACAGGAAAAATAGTTAAAAAATTATCGTGTAAAGATTAAATTTTTTATTTAAGAAAGAAAAATCGTCCCTAAAAAGGGACGCTAGGCACCAGAGGGTACATACTTTTTTACCAAAATTTTTTTTCTGCCTACGATGTAATATTGAAAATGACAATTTACAAGAAGAAATAAAAGCAGCAATTAACATAAACTGGGAAGTAGATTCAAAGAACAAGGAAATATTGGTGTTGTTGAGTATGAAAGTCAGCAAAGCATTTGTTCTGCAAACCTACGTATTGCATTTGCTGCATTCCGATAAGCTCTTTTACTTCAATGGGAACATCTTACCTGAGTCTTATTTAAAGCAATATAACAACTAGCCCCATAATACCTAACTCAATCCGGTACTCTTGAGCTCAACGCATTTTATACAGCAGCTTCTAAAATAAAAATGAAGAGCGGCTACCTCCATTTTTTAGAGTGAATAAAAAACGGGTAATTCCCGATATTTGATGCATGGGATCTTTTTCCCTATGCAACGATTATACTGAGCAACCATACATATTTGGTTCATCAATTTCAATTACTTTCTTTTCGCTGTTGGACAATCGCTTAGCCTTTACAATAGGATGAACTCCATGAAGATTCAATGCAATAGTTATGACATTGCTATTATTCCACCGAACCAACGTAATATTATTTTACCTGTCATCGACAGTTATTCAAAACTTCCTCTCTTTTCTTTTTTGAACAACGTAACTTTAGTTCATGAGCATTTTTTAATCCGATTCTTGCACAAAACCTTTCTGCGACAAATAATCACGTAGGAACGCAAGAGAAGTAAATAAATTGTCACAGTAGAGATCAAAATTGGCATTCTCAGGGAATTCTGAAATTAAATCTGCAACCCCCCCCCCCCTTTTTACAAACAACAGGCACATATGCAATCCTTGAATTCTTCATCAAGGTGAAATGCTAAGCTTTAGAAACAGCTTAGGGCTTCTTCGCCCAACAGTCAGACTAAACAATAATAGACACCTAAATACATAATGGAAAAGTAATTAAATACAACGAATAATTAGTGTTTTAAAGAACTACATTTTTGAAATAGCTTTCTTTCAAAATTTACTTTGAGTATTTTTTGTAATTAAAAGAAAAAGAGAGAAAATATTTAAAAACGTTGTATAGTTAAGTTTATATATTAATTAATTTAATTCAATTATATTTTTAAAATAAAATAAGTTTTAAAAATGACAATTATTATCTGTTTTTCAGTCTAAAAACATTTACTAACTTCTTTTGATATAAATTATAGATTCTAAGCAAGAAACCAGCAACGGTAAACAATGCAGCCATTGGTGCCTAGCGTCCCTTTTTAGGGACGTTCTTAAATTGCTATAAATTCCTAAAAAAATTTAAAATTTACAAAATTGCAAAAAAAGGTAAACTAAAACATCGATCAAAGTAGCACATATATCAAACACAGATAGATTTACTTGTTAATAACTTTAAAAACTTAGCTTTTTGTTCTTGAGATTGTGAACGATGTAATTTTTGATAAAGATCATAATCAAATGGCTACAGATCACACTTTACAGCGGTTATGTGCTGAAATCTGTTAATACAGAATTGAAGCAATACCAAAGCAATAATTGAACACAATTATTTGGTTGAAATGTTCATTTTTGGAAAATTCAGACTCACTTTTTGGACCGTCCCTAAAAAGGGACGCTAGGCATTAATGGGTTAAATTCCCCGTAGGTGCTAATGTTAAATTTTTTTTCTGAAAGCATCGTGGGACAGGTTGTTCGAACGGTTCAAAGTTGAACTAAAAATTGTTCAAATCGAAAAATCAAATATGGGAATGAGCTGTACTCTCCGAGATCTTTCCAACAAAAAAAAAGTTTATTCCATTCGGATCTTTCACTCAGAAGTTATTAGGTGGGGAAAGGTTGCTTGAACGGTTCAATGTTGAACGAAATATGTTCAAATTGAAAATTTAAATACGGTAATGAAGTATCCTTGCTGAGATCCTTCGAACAAAAAAAAAGTTTATTTAAATCGGACTGTTCACTCAAAAGTTATTAGGGGTGACAGCTTGCTTGAGCGGTTCAATGTTGAACAAAAAATTGTTCAAATCGGAAATGTAAATACGGGAATGAAGTATCCTTGATAAGACCTTTCGAACAAAAAAAAGTTTGTTCAAATCGGACTGTTCACTCAAAAGTTAGCATCACGGGACAGGTTGTTTGAACGGTTCAAAGTTGAACCAAAAATTGTTCAAATCGAAAAATCAAATACGGGAATGAGCTGTACTCGCCGAGATCTTTCCAACAAAAAAAAAATTGTCCAAATCGGAATGTTCGTTCAAAAGTTATTAGGGGGGGACAGACAGACCGACAGACCGACCGACAGACAGACACACAAATTCTCCATCTCAATACCCTACTTTCAAATTTTTAATTTTTCGATATTCATTTTACCTTTTAATTTTTTTAACTTGGCGATATTTTTCGGACTTGGCTATATTTTTTTTTACTTGGCGATATTTTTTGGACTTGGCGATATTTTTTTTACTTGGCGATATTTTTTGGACTTGGCGATATTTTTTTTACTTGGCGATATTGTTTGGACTTGGCGATATTTTTTAGATGCATTAAGCTACTTTTAATACTTTTTTCGTCTTTCTTTTGTTTTTAACGGGAAAGTAGGCTAAAAATGACATTTATGTACTTTATTATTACTAGTACACTAAAAAATTCAGGAGGCTTTTATGGTAAACGTTACTGTAAACTGTAGCGTTTAATATACAGAAAATTTTACAGTGAACTGTACCGATAAAAAAATTGCGATTGCAGAGCCAATTGGTCACCAAGTGACTTACTGTAAGATGCACATGACACTCTATTTGCGCTTTCTTGATGTGTCTCATCTGGTGCAGTGGATTGTAAAGCAGCGTGAAAAAATTGGTTCTCGGATTCGATCCTTGTCGTGCATATCTCGCGCTTTTTAATTCTCGTTGTATCTTCCGTAAAATTTTACAGTAAAAAAATATTTTGCAGTAAAAGTTACTGGCAACAAGGATGCCAGTAATTTTTACCGTAAAATTTCAGGAAATTTTTTAACAGTGTAGTACCATATCGAACAAACTGAAATTATGTTGTAATATGCAAGAAAATTTTAAAGTCTTTGAAAAGACGTTCGTACTTTTCAAAACGAGGTGACCCACCGACTGATCGATACCTTATTCGTTCATTTCATTTATAGGAAAAATTTATTCTGAAAGTTATATGAGCTTAAAATAGCTCTCTAATAAAAATGGTGTTAGTATACAAAACAAAGTTTGAGTAATTGAATGGTTTAGTAGAAATATTCTTTGTTCACAATAAATTACCAAAATAATTTTTTCCCAGTTCACAAAAGCACAAAAAGTATGCTAGTCTTTTTTGTATCAAGTAGAATAAGGTTAAGACTATTTTCTGACGATGTGTGTACATATTAAAAAAAAATACTTATCCCACTATTGCTCTCAACGCCTTATAGATAATTATAATAGCATGTGCTTTTAAAAACGAAGAAAACGACTTAACAGATAATGAGAAAATAAAAAGTAGGAAAATATAGGGTAAGAGAAATAGTTAAGTTGGACATTCGTTTCGAAAATTATGAAGAAATTACAATGTATTTTTTAATAAAACTTGAATTGATTTTTTAAGGTAAATTTATGTGTTCAAGAGGAGTGGAAACATTTTACGTATCTAAATAGGGCAAAGCAAACAAAAAAAAAATAAATAAATTTCCTAAATGATTATTGAAATATGTTTGATAAAATGAATGAATAAATAATAGATAAAAGGTATAAATGAAATGATAATGGAACAATAACCAAATTACTTAAATATTTCATCAATTAATGCATGAGAAAAAGTATGAATAAAACAATTTGAAAATAAGTGAACGTACGAGCAATGAATATTATAAACGCGTAATAGTTAATTACAAGTATACGAAGTAAGTAAGTATTCTTAAAAATAAAGAAAATAATTGAAGCATGAATAATTAAGTTAATTAGCATGAATTAAAGTAAGTAAATGACCAATTTTACTAAGCCCCGCGTGCTCTTTATTAATGCTTCAAAATATTTAAAATAAAAATAGATTTGGATTAAATAAATAAATACGGTACCAAAGATTAGTATGTCGTCAATAATGGTTAAAATGTTAATATCAAGAACTTTATCATTTCATAATATAAAAAACATTTTGCAATTTATAATGAAAAAATTCGATATGAGTATTAATTTTTGAAAATTGCTTACATGTCATGCCGTCATCTTCAAAGATACTTTTTTTCTTACTAGAATAGACTACTGTGTTACAATAGGTTATTAAATTGTTAAAAAATTATCAGCTATTTTGACCAAAAAACAGAGTAAATACTTGACCATTTCACTTTGCCTAGAGTCAAATCTATTACATTGAATGAGTCTGGGAGGGGGGTGGGAAAGGAACAACAGTCTAAAAATTATGCTTTATGGCAGTGATTCAAAAGTTTATTTTTAGAAATAATACGATAATAGAAAGAAAATGGTAAACATAAGAAGAATATGCAAAAATAATAGGGAAGAAAATCATCCGATAAAGTCAAACGATAATCTAAAATATGGGCAGCTACTAAATGAAGTTTTGCATTTTTGCATTTTTACTTATGTGAGGAAAAACGTAAGTCGATTCACCGCTTTTCAACAGACGAGAAATAATTATATTCGTATTAAGAAGCAGTTTTTTCGAAGTCTGCTGAAAACTCTAAGTATTTTTCAAATGCCTGAGACTCTTACTCTCAAAATTTCCGTCTTGCGAAACTATTTATAGATGCAAATGTGCGTCGAATTCCTGTTTTCTTTTTCTTTTTTTTTTTTTGGAATTACTTTCCACTTTCATTGTGGAAAATCATATGTTACATATATTTGTGTATGTTTCTTATCCAGTTCGTTAAGCAGCTTTGTTTTGACAGAAACAACACAATACTACCAAAAACAATTTTTCAGTAAATCATTAATTAGCATAAAGCATGGGATTCAAAGAGTTTTTCTTTTGTATAAAGCGTCAGTAACAATTTACGGAAGGCTCAACTATTTTACCAGCGTTGCGCGGCTACCCTTTTTTTTCTTATACAAAAAAGTAAAGCAAAATTATATTGTTTATATTGTTCCAAATTAAAGCTGGAGACTGTTCTGTATGTTAAGAACCAACATCAACTCTTCCCCCCCTTCCGCTTCTTTGGAATTTATTTTCATTCTTGTCAAATTCATTTTGTGTCGGAAAATATTAATAGCATAAATGCCTTGCCTTTGAAATTACATCAAGTGTGACGAGTGTTTCGTATCAGGAGGGGATTTAAAATCAATAAATTTCTATTTATCAGTTATAACGGAAACATTGTTAATATACTTTAAAAACCAAAACGTCCTTAACGTTGCATATTCCTGCTTTTTGTACCTTCAAAATATCCACGAAGGCAATGTAGAACTAATGATTACACAGGCCAACAAAAAAAACCTTTTTGAAAACTTTTTTAATTTTAATAGCTGATCTGGATAGATTTTTATGTGCTGAATCCAAATCTGCTTGTAGTTTTTATGTATCACCCTTAGTTTCCAAGCAAAATGTATTTTATTATATAGTCTAATACCCATTTACAGTATATAGGGAAATCAATGAAACACTGTAGAATCGTAAAAATGGTTTGTATTTACAGTAAAATACTTGGAATAGTAATTTTATGTGATGATACAAGGTTCACTTGTCAACTGGAATTGCTTTATATTTTCTTTCCCTTTTTTCCTTGAAGCTTCTTGTGTCGCTTTTCCTGCGATGAATAGCTTGCTGAACTTCCCGGTGAAGTGACCAACAGTAATCCCCCATCATGTTGTAGCATGTGTTTCAGCAGTGCTGCCAACATCATCTTTGTTCATTAGACCTATTTTTTCATGTTATCTTAACTATGAAAAAGCTGTTAAATTCTAAAAATGTTTCTTTATTTCATGAATGTAACTATAAAATGTGAATAAATGGTGGGTGATACAACTTTTTAAGCATCATATTTGGATTCAGCAACCTAAACAGCATAAGAATAAGGTATTTTCATTAAAAAAGTTTTTTCATCGTTGGCCTGTGTTATGCACCGATTTGCATTCTTTATTGACTAAAGAGCTATCAAATATATATATATATATATATATATTCTGAATCATCCTGACATTTTTAGATACCCACGAAAACATGCAGTACTTTAAATTTAGCTCGTTGTAATATATTTGATTTTCTTTCGATACCGAGTAAAAATCACGTTTTGTAAAGCAATTTATGAGGAAACTTGTAAGCAGGTAGAATATTTTTTGTACATTTTTAAAACGCAGCTACAGCTTTATTCCATCCACCGGTCGACAGTTTTTCTTTTTGTTACAAAGTAGGTAAAGTCAACATATTTTTTTCAGAAAATGTATCTTAATTTATGTATCTAAATATATATTTAATGTATCTAAATAGCACATGCTGTGAAAACCTCTTACATTAAAAAAATTAGTAGGGGAGACTGGGGACGGTTGTGACACGGGGCGGTTGTGACAGGCGTCATATTAGCTAAACCATAATTAATACCTGGTTGAAGCAAAGAGAGAGAGTATCAGCATGTGTGTCTGAATGTGTGTCAAAGCATTGCGGTAGAAATCGAGCGACATTAAAGCTAGCAGAGGGGTTGGTTACTTTTTAACAGTCAAAAGTAAGTTTTTTTGTTCGATGTCTTTTAGTAATTCCTGTTGAACGGGTACAGATAGAGAAATGAAAGTTTTCTCCCGTTAGTAGTGAAACCTTAATAGGGAAATAGCAGTGATTACTTTTTATGTAGGCTATTTTGTATCGTCATGGCGATTGCTGTTTTCAAAAGTAGTGGGTTGGGGTCGGTTGTGACAAATTGCGTGGGGACGGTTGTGACACGAGTAAAACATGTTTTAATCATACTTGATGCCCATAATACGCTTGAAGAAGACAGAAATAGGGCAGTGTGACCTAATGAAATATAAAGAAGCTTATAAAGAAGTGAAACTTTTTTTTCTTTCGGACAACTTTGGAAATGCAACTTTAATCGTAAGTCTTTGCTACGAAACATTCATCATAAAAGCGATGGAGCCGGCCAGCGCTGTTACAATGAAAACAACGCGTGCATAGGTTATATTGCTCATAATAAAGTGCTTTTGAGCTTACATATAACCTGAAAGCAGACATGAGAGTAAAATGGTTACTGAGAAATGGTTTCGTTCATTTATGAATAGAAATTTTTCACGTCTATTCGTGTAGCTCATGCAACTAGCCTTTCAAGAGTAACAAGCTTCAATAAAACAAATAAACGTGGAATCTTTCTTTGATACTTGAGAATTGTTATGAACAGACACGGCTATGAACCACAGGATGTGCATAATCTTGTCAAAACAGACGTTACGAAATTCCAAAAACCTGATATTTTTGCAAAACTTGGTATAAGGCTACTTCAACTGAACGAGGCATATTGTTAAATGTTAAACCTTCCAAGATGAAGGTTATGTTGAATTACGTTTAATATTACTTGAAATTAAAAGTGATCTAGACTGTTTTGTTGTATTTTTGAACTTGTCACAACCGACCCCAAGCACTGTCTCAACCGCCCCTGGGGTGGGGTCGGTTGTGACATTTTTTCCTTTTTTGTTTAACTTGGTCCTGTGAGTTAACTATTGTACTTAGGGGGAAAATTTTAGTGTTTATAAGCAGGCAAATAAACACTTTAACATAAAAACAACTTTAAACCAGCTCACAAGCATTGCTAAGGGATCTATGGGGGAGCAAATGAAAATTGTCACAACCGTACCCAGTCTCCCCTACACTCTTTCAGACTGAAGTAAAATATCTAAGTTTAAAATTCTTACCCTTTCGTTTTGGAACCACAAAGTAATAAGTAAATAAGTAAGTAATAATAAAAAAAATAGTAATAATAATAATAATAATAATAATAATAATAATAATCATTGCTCAGCATCAAAAAGCAGCTAAAACTACTGTGTATTTATAACCTAGGCTATAGAGTCGGAGCCGTCTTGTGGGAGTTTTACTGATTTCGAAGTAAATGAGTAGTAAGTTAACATTTTAAGAAATTTGGTTTAGAATGTGCGAAAAAATATGATGGGGCTTTATGAAAAAAAAATCCTGTGAGAAAAAATAATAATGTTTTTGCATATTTACTAATAGAACTAATAACATTAATTTGCAATAATTTATGCATATACACTTACAGGATTATGATAAATGATGAACCAGTTTAAAAAAAATCTGATTGAAGTATAAGTTCAAAATAGACAATATTTCGACAAATGAAAGAGAAATTTTCAAAGTTTTTTTTTTTCCTCAACTATAAATGTTCAATGTATCTACTGTTTGCTATGCATCATCATGTAACACAAGCGGCAGTGTTAATTCCAGAAGCTGCTACAAGAGTTCGCACGGCAATAGACGGATATTTGTTTCACTGTCAGTTGAATGAGAGAACTACCGTGGAGCACAAGTTTTTCTGTACTCTTCAGTTCTCGAAAAGTGAGTCACGAATTGTTATGCAGTCTACGTTTCGTAGCAAATATGGTGTTGAACCACCAACCGCAAAAAGCATTTGTTATTGGATAACGCAACTAAAAATACTATGAAACTTCCTCTTTTAATGGGAATAAATATTGCTCGTTTTATATTTGTACTTCAATAAATAGGCATTTTAAAAATTGGTCCATCATTAAGATTAACCGAGAATTTTAAATAAATTCCTAGACTCTGTTTTACACCTTTAACTAATGGAGAGTATGGAGAATAGTTATTTAAAACAATAAAAAAAAATGTCGGCTTTTTTTTTTTTTTTTTTGGATCTTTAGAAATTTTAAATTGTTCAAAGAAAAATTGAATGGAAAGAGTAAAAGTACAAAAGATAGAAGGTGATAAGAATGAACATTTTTACTGAAACTTAAAAAAGACTAAAATTTGAAGAGGGAAATACAATATTACTTTCACTTCGTACAAGGAAGAAAAAAAGAGCACAAATAGAGTTGGCTAACAAGCACGAAATTACAAACCCCTGAAAAAAAATTTAGATACTTAAATGTATGACAACACTTATTATCCATAAAATAAAAGAAGTTTTGCTAAACTAGCCATTTACTGCCAGAAATGAATTTGTACTGTTTTAATCTTAATAAGGAAAACCTCTTTGTAAGCCAAACAATAAGCAGTTTCCCTTGAGGTAGAGCAGTTTAACAATAGCATATTCCAAATTTATTTCCGTACCTAGCAACACATATCCATTAATTTACCATCAAAAGCTTCCTAACGAAAGAGTTTCGGACATTTTTATGGACTTTCGAGACTTTGTGTCTTTTTATATAGCGTATATATAGCTTTACTGATGTTTTCTAAACGTAATAACCTACATAAATTCTTGTATATGATAGATGTAAGGCAGAACACGTGACATTTTCAGGGTTTATTTTTCTCTTCCTAACTTATAATAACAACTTTATGGTATTGTGTTAGTCTAGACGCTCTGCTGGCGTTATTTGGTATTAGTTTAAACGCTTAAATTTAGACAAATACATAAACAAGTAAAACAAAGTTAAACTAAGTAAATTGACCTAAAAATGATTATATCGAAGGCAGATGAAGCACAGGTAATTAAATTTCCTTTCGTTAATTTGAAAGTAACTATAAGGTTAACATTAAAAAGATGAAAGTATAGAAATATACGTAACATTTAAAATATCTAGTGCAACATAATTAAACTTAAAAAAGTCATAAACTGCTATGTCTTGATATCATTTGTTTATGTGCTAAGTAAAATGCATGGCATTTTGCGAATATTTTGGTGCAATTGTTTTTCTCATTTCAAAGCTAACTTTCCGTCGCATTTAGTATAGTGATGTTATATGAAACTCTGCTTACAAACAGTAATGACAACATTTCGCAAAATATTAATCAATACATGGACTAGACATGATTTCAGACATAAGATTTCGACAGGTGCAGTAAGATTAAAAATCCTTAGCCTTTCGGAATGAGTGTTTTAGGCCCGCATATATGCAAAGTTATCAAACAATAAAATTTTGATTGTTACAATTATTTAAATTTTTATGTGAGATTTTTTTCTTTTGTAATTTAAAGCAAAATAACCTAAAACAAATATTTTTTTCAAGTATTTTGCCAACCACAAGTGTAGTTGATTTACATTGTAGTTATAATGTCTTTTTTTTTTTTTCTTGTAAAATATTGAGACTTAGTTGGTAACATATTATTGTTTTTTTAATTTGATATTTTTATTTAAAATTATATTTTCAAATGCGACACATTTGTGAATTGATTTCATTTTCTCCAAGCACACTGTTTGCATCTTATGAAAATAATAAGCAAACTTAATGGTATAAAATAAATATTTTGAACTGAAGATGTGAATTGCTGTATCTCTACAGTTTGATGAAATACTGAAACAAAACTCGAGTACATTTAATGAGCCACAACATGATTTGAATATATTTTTTAATTAGGTAATGCATTTAAGCACGAATAATTTCACATAAATAAACTAAACCTTATCAAAGAAATTGAAAAAAAAGAAGATAATTTTCCGTGCTATCAAATCAAATATAATTGTGTTTTATGCATCACTTTGCTCTAGTAAATCGTGTTTTATGCTCTAGTGAATTTAATCATTTGCAAACAAATGCATTTTTATTTTTTAATCTGAAACTGCTTATCAATATTTTTTTAATCTAAATTTATTAAATGAAACATATTAGCTTATATGCAATGAGTTACCGCCCGTAAGCCAGGGTTGAGGCAGAACTGTAGCAAATGCACCCACAGCTCGATCATAGCATCCTAAGACTGAAGTTTCGCCCTTATTATGGGCTCCTCAGTTAGGAATAGCCAATGATCGAGCCGGAGGCAAAAATTCTTAGCTACAATAAGAGGATTTTTGCCTCCGGCTAGATCATTGGCAATTCCTAACTGAGGAGCCCATAATAAGGGCGAAACTGCAGTCTTAGGATGCTATGATCGAGCTGTGGGTGCATTTGCTACATTTTAGCTTATAGCTACATTGAGTGATATACAAAAAAGCACTTTATTTTTAAAACTTTCAGCAAAAAATAAAGCTACATGGCCATCTTCTAAAGTTTTTTTTAAACAAAATAATAGTAAAAGCAGCACCTTTACATAATAATCCCAAAGTGATGAATATCTCTCTTGTGTCCATGTTCTAATATGAAAATCGTTCTTTCTAAACTCAGAGTTATCCCTGGAGACAGTTATACATACTGTTACAGTGTACTAAGTAAAATCAGCAGATGAGAAAACTAGAACACAATAAGCAGCAGTCAACAAAGAAGCGATCATTTTCTTAACCGCCTTATAACTATTGCTTTTTTTATTTTATAATGATAGATTTGGCTCATTCATTTATTTTTAATTTTTTACATAAGTATTTTCATATTTATTCTGTATTTTATAATTTAGTTTTTATAATAGTTTCTTTTGTTTTTTACTGTTAAAAATACATTCGGGTGTAAAAATGATATTTGGTTAAATGTTGTTTTATTAAAAAAATTTCGTAACAAATGAATAAATGTTTTAAACGAGTTTAAAACATAATGACGGGCCACATACGGTACCAATATTAACGAAATCCCTAAAGAGTCACCCAATTCATTTGACAACTCCCTAAAACTACTGAGTGATTTTTTTATCAATGCAAAATACATAAATTTAAGTTTTTGATTCATACTTGGATTGAATCTATGTTGATGGTTATATTCAGTTTATTATCATTTTGCGAATTCGTAGGACATAAAAAAAATACTGGAGGTAAATGCATTCGAACAATTAAATGAGTAATTAATGCTTAAATGTCTTCTAATTTGCACATTTCATTCAACAGGGAAAACATATTTGAGCCTCTACAGGGAGAGCAACAGGTGGGGGGGGGGGGAGCCTTCAACAGGAAAAATTTGATATTTAAAATGGGAAAAATCTAACAGACGCAACGGATTAAAAAAATGTTGCCAGCATTTGTCGAATATTACACGGGCAACGCAATATCCGTTCCGTTTGCTAAGTAATTGAATTCATAGTTCGTCCTGAACTCTGAAGGTTATAGTATTGTTTTTGACATTGTTTAAAAATGAACTCACTTTAATTCGGGTGTGAATCTGGAGCAATGCTTCAACATTTTTTCTGTGTTCATGAAAAAGTTAATCACAGCTGTTTGTTTTTTTTAGTTACATGTACGTCCATTTTATTCAGAAATAATTTTTCGATTAAATTTTATGGTTTAATTCTTCTAAATTCATTACTTTTCAATTGAACTACTGGGCTTGAATATAAAAAGATATCTATTAAAAGGCTTTGACATTTGGAATTTTCTGAGTTCCAACCCCCAACAAATTGAAAATAGTAAGTTAATACCCTATCACCAATAACTCACTGGTAAAATTACATGATTTGCATCTATACGAGGTACATTTTCTTTGAGATATTTCATCAGATGAATTAAAAGGAATCGCAGTTAAGCCTTAAAGCAAACCTTATGTGTAAATTATCATTGTTACAAAACCTATTTTGATAGGTGAGAAATATCACTGATTTATATCTGCATCAGTGCCTTAATATTAGAAAACTACTGCGTCTTTAGAAAATATCTTATTACCTATTTTCATTATAAGATTTCAGATTTAACTCAAGCCAAACATTTTTGCATTGTAGCAGTTCCATAATTTTAAAAAACCCAACAAATAGTTCTGTCTAGAACTAAACGAGCTTTCTTTTACGTATAAAAATATAGATTTCCTAGCAGAAGCTGCATATTTTCTCAAATAGCTGAGGTTGCAAATTAAATTATAAATGCACTTTTAGCAGTACTTCACTGGTTTCATTCAACAAACTCTGCTATATCCAAGCTAAAAATCAAGTCATGTTTATTTTTATTTCAATAAATATCAACGATTTATAATTCTATTGGTAACACTTTAAATAAAGCTATTTCGTCAAAAATATGAAAGCACTATTTTAAGAAGGGAAAGTTGAAAAATAGAAATGAATTATTTTTACTGTTTACACTTAGTCAATAAAATGCCAGTTTTTAACATTTAAGAGGCCAGGATTTTTTTTAAGTCATATTTTTTTAAAATAAGGTTGTAGGTAT
Organism: Uloborus plumipes; assembly: GCA_038373865.1. Taxonomy (NCBI): domain Eukaryota; kingdom Metazoa; phylum Arthropoda; class Arachnida; order Araneae; family Uloboridae; genus Uloborus; species Uloborus plumipes. The sequence goes on from JAXGGA010002522.1 coordinate 114,397, forward strand.
GAAATTGTAGCTTTTCCTTAATTCATTAATATGTTGACAAAATTTAACCAGTTTTCTGTATATTGCTGAATATTAAAAAAAAAAGAAAGAAAGAAAAAAAAAATCTGGGTTATAAATTATCATGATACTTAACAAAACGTAAAATGAAGACTTCCCATTTCTTGCACACACTTTTGATGAAATATATAAGGTTCTGTTTTCATTTTTTACTTCAAGGGAAAAGCTTATTTTCAATTAAATTATTTTTGAAGTAAATATTTCTAAAACTAAACGTATTAAATATTTTATTTGAAATATAAATACTAAAAAATAAGAAAAAGTGCATGTACATGTCTCTAACAAATTTAAATTAACTTCAAGATTTTTAAATTAAGAATATTCAGATATCTATTACAATATTAGGGTTTAATGTAACTGATAGCTGATTTCTAGTTAAATTACTCTAATATTTAATATTTGATCATGTTTGATTTTATTATAAGCATTAAGTTAAATGTAGAACACTTTTTTATATTGAAAGTAATTCTTCATATCGCTTATTTCCAATAAAAATATTATAAATGTTTTTTCTGGCACTACCAGTATTAAGCAAAAATTAATAATTTAGCTAGTGAAATTAATTTAAAAATGGGGCAGTAAGATAATTAGGTTGTGGAAAACTATGAATATATTAAAATATATGGAGAATAGTATCATATTGTATACATTTATTAGTGCATTAGATATTAAGACTTTAATATGTGCACCAGCCGAAGCTTCGGCCATTAGTTGGCTGAAGCTTCGGTATTCGGCGCTTTTGCGCCATCTCTAAATATAAAGTTGATAAAATACAAACAGCAGTTAATTTCTAACAATATAATAATATAATATTTGATCATGTCAGTTGGTGTTATTACAAACATCAATTTCTCAAGTAGCACACTTCGTTTTTTAAAGGTTGTAAAATGGTTATAAACGTTGTAACAACCACTTAAAAACGTTTATAAAACGTTTAAAGGTTATTTGTGCTACCTGGGTTAACTATAGAAGATGAGTTTTATACTCCTAACTATACCATTCTACTTATTTCAATTAAAAAAAAGCAAGAAATGTCTTTTCTTTTACTACCAGTACAAAACAGAAATAAATACTTTAGTGAAATTAACCTGAAACTGAGTAATTACGCAAAAACTGCTTAAATATTAAAACATATGGAATATAGAATAACATTGCATGAATTGATTACATGTTCTATGCTAAAACTTCAAATATGTGCAGTAGTCGAAGCTCCGGCCATTAACCCTGCACTGATTGGCGTTGCCAATTGGATACATGGACTATTTTTCCTTATAACCAGGCATAAGGCAACTCAAGCATAAAAAGCAAGTATTAGGTATCTTTAAAGCAAATATAACCATCTATCCTGAAAATTAAGTTTTTAAAAATGTTTTCCAATGTTTTCTTATTACATTGAAAAATATGTATAGTTCTTTCAAAGAAAAAAAAATCAAGCAGTGTAGGGTTAAATTGCGGTATTCGGTGCTTCGCCCAAGGTCGGCTTCTCGATCTTTATTCGCAGCATTCAATTTGACAGAGCAACGTATTCATTAGACATTATTATGAGGATGATATATATATTTAAAAAATATATATATATATCATCCTCAGTGAAAAAAATATCGTTTCATGAAGTCTGAATGTAAAACAAGATATAACAAAAAATAACATGTTACCCTGAAAAACATACGTTAGGTTCAACTACTTCTTGTTTGAAAATTAGCAATCAAAGTAGTTTACCAAAGTTTGGGTGATCATCGAATGAAATCATAAAACTCCTCAAAACAAAATTCTCCCAACGAAGAGTTCTATCTCTTGGCGTGAAGGTTCCTGCGTGAAAATGCATTCCACGTACGACAAAAACAACAATCCAACATAAATCTAAAACCAGCTGAAAATGTAAAATGCAACTTCGCACTAGGGTACTCGGTTTTGAATGAACCGTAAACTAGGACAACAAATGTTTCCTTTTTTTGCATAGACGTCCTATTGCAGTTTTCTTGACAGTTTGCCTTATTTATGGTTAAAATCATCACTTTTTTTTGTTGTTGGCGGTAGTGCGTGCGATGTATTTTTCTTTTGGTTATAGTAAGAAAACCAGTAAGATTTTTATTTTATTTTTTATTTTTTACTCTTACGCAGCATCCTCCTTTTTTTTTAAATTTTACATTTACCTTCACTTAGCCATTACAATCACTCCAGAAATGTGTATGATGATTATGCTCAGTTCATTTGCAGCAATGTATATGCAAACGTATAAAGTATGGGGAAAGACCACAGAATTATTTTAAACGATACACTAATACTTCAAAATAGCATGTAATACTTTCAAATACTTAACCCTTCACTGCAAGGTGTGCCTGATCTGGCACAAACCAAAAACACCCTCATATATTCCTATAATATTTAAATGCATTTAAGCTGAACTTTGTGCCCCTTCTGAAACATTGCTATAACAATTTAGTGTGATTTTTATGCAATAGTTAGTTGCACTAGTCTTAGGTATTACAGTTCTTGCTTTTGAAAAATAGAGTGTCCGCATTACAGTAAGAAGTGTGCTCAATCATTATTTTATCTGTTCTAAAAATGTTTAAATATATGTGCTGTACTTAGTGGCAAAATTTGTTAGTTCCACTTATGGCACAAAACACATTGTTGATTATTACACGCATCGATATAAGCATATACTATGTGTTTTGCGCCATATATAGAATAAATAGATAAAACATCATTTTTGGTGCATATTTAAGATTAATGTTTTTCTTCATTTTTCCTGAACTCAGGGCTATTAAAAGTTAACATATGGATTTCTTTATGAAAATATACAAAATTGTGCAGTAAAGGGTTAAAAATAGTAGACATGTAAGAGAAACGGAAGCACAAATGAACGCGACATGCTTTTCTAAGAAAACTTCAAGTAAAAAATCTTGAAAAATTCTCAAGAATTGGCAGTGCTAGACCTTTCTCTTTGTCAAACTTTCAGAGCAATGAGCAATTTTAATTTTCTGTAAAATCAGAAATAAACTAGTATTTTTTACTTTTTACGCAAAATCCAATCCTTCACGAACAAAAAAACTTCATATAATCATAACTAATAGACATGTTACACCTTTTTGTTTCATTTTTAAACTGTTTTGGAAATAGCCAAAGCCTTTATACGACATAAAAAAGGGGGAAACGCATATTTGAATTAAATTGCAACCTTGACCAACGAAGAGAAAGCTAAGATTCATCTAATGTAAGAAATTCGAAGTTGTTACACGGGAGTATAAGATCCTTTAATCTTTAAGTCAGGAAAAATAGTTAATATTTTTTTGCTTTATTCAGAATATTACTCCATATTTTATTTTATGCTCCTCTGAATATCATTCTATTTATAATACAATAAAGCATTGCAAAAGTAAAAGCATTGTCAGTAAGTTTATAAGCTTGACTAAAACTGTAAACTCAAATGATTCTTAATAGAAGCAGCCATGCTGAATAATAGGACATGAAATGTCTACTACCAAAACGGTAAAGTTTGTGCATAATTTACTTTGGAAGCGATTGTGAACTGTTCCCATTGTTTGCCGTGCTATGAGAGATAACGCATCACACTGCTAATGTTTTAAGATAAAACTGACAGGTGAATGACAAAATAGACAAACCTTCAAAGAATGCTTATAAATAGATAAATTAAGCTGTAAAAAGGAATGTTGTTTTTACAGTATAATACAGTTAATTTTATAGTGATAAACTAAAAATTTTTTAACTTTACAGTGATAAACTAAAGTTGATAATTTTATAGTGATAAACTAAAAATTTCTAACTTTACAGTGATAAACTAAAGTTGATAATTTTATAGTGATAAACTAAAAATTTCTAACTTTACAGTGATAAACTAAAGTTGATAATTTTATAGTGATAAACTAAAAATTTCTAATTTTACAGTGATAAACTAAAGTTGACAATTTCACAGTAACAAACTGTAAAATTACTAATTTAACAGTTTATTATAGTGTACACTGCGATGCAAAAGTTTAGACAAAATGCAAATATGTGAATAAAAAGAAAACTATTCAACGAAATGCTTTCAAATTTCTACTGCAGGTACACAATATGGTCCCAAATACGTGTCTGGAGTTCTTATAACTATAACTGAAATCAAATTTTGGATATTACAAAAGATATTTTTTTACATTGTTGCAAAAGTTTAGACAATAGTCAGATTTTATGCATATATCCCTTGAAATGTGATTGCTGGAGGAAATGCGGGACTGTATTATTCATTTATAAAGTGCAGAGATTGCTGAATAAATAATCAAAATCTCAAAAGCGCTTTAGTTCTCGAGTAAAGAAGATGAGAAAGTTTGGAAGCTGAATTTTGAAAATGAACCTACTTTATAAATTTTTTGTACTTTAAATCGGCTCTAGTATGGTAGTACATTGCTTATTACTTTGTGGAGAGCAAATTCAGACATGCGTATCGATCAAAAAGTCCAAAAAAATATATATTTCTTAAGGATGAAGGAAATTAAAAAAACGGCTCAGACTGACGATTCGCTCCTTAATCCTACAAATTTTCAACTTGGGTCAAAAATAGCACGTGACAGCATAAGTAGATGAGCAACTGAATCGGAATGCATAAAAAAAACAAAGAATTGTGCCTGAGCCTTTTCGGACAGAGTGTCCCAAATAAGCCAGATTTTAATGTGAAAAGCAGCATATGTATCATCGTGACTAAAAAAATGAATGGTAATTTCTTTGATAAAAATTATTAAAATTGGGATGGCCTAGATGGATTATAATTCTTTTCGCGGGACTTGAGAAATATCCAATGATCATATGCTGTGGTGCTTTTACCAATAAAATCTGGCTTATTTGGAACACTCTGTCCGAAAAGGCTCAGGCACAATTCTTTGTTTTTTTTATGCATTCCGATTCAGTTGTTCATCTACTTATGCTTTTACGTGCTGTTTTTGACCCAAGTTGAAGTTTTGTAGGATTCAGGGGCAAACCGTCAGTCTGAGCTGTTTTTTCAATTCCTTCATCCTTAAGAAATATAATTTTTCTTGGCATTTTTGATCGATACGCATGTCTAAATTTGCTCTCTACAAATTTAAAAAACAATGCACTACCATACTAGAGCCGATTTAAAAGACAAAAAATTAATAAAGTAGCTTCATTTTCAAATTTCGGCTTCCAAACTTTCTCATCTTCTTTACACGAGAACTAAAGAGCTTTTGAGATGTTGATTATTTATTCAGCAATCTCTGCACTTTATAAATGAATAATACAGTCCCGCATTTCCTCCACCAATCACATTTCAAGGGATATTTGCATAGAATCTGACTATTGTCTAAACTTTTGCAACAATGTAAAAAAATATCTTTTGTAATATCCAAAATTTGAATCCAGTTATAGTTATAAGAACTCCAGACATGTATTTGGGACCATATTGTGTACCTGCAGTAGAAATTTGAAAGCATTTCGTTGAATAGTTTTCTTTTTATGCACATATTTGCATTTTGTCTAAACTTTTGCATCGCAGTGTATTTTACACTTCTAAATTAGAACTTCGGCTGCCAATATTATACTGTAAAACAAGAGTTCCTTTTTAGCAGTGTATAATTTATGTATTACTTTAACGACATTTTGTAAACGAAGGAT